>PVJH01028175.1:0-27655 GCA_004026705.1 Nesogale talazaci
TGTCTTAGGTTGTCAGGACGCACACTCAGTCCTTACCCGTCATCGGTCAATGGCCTTCTAATGTCACCATGGCCTGTCTTAGGTTGGTAAAGAGTGTTCCTGATCTTACCCGTCATTGGCTGTCAAGTTCAGCTCACGGAGGCAGAGGGTCTTATCACATACTAGTCGTGTGTGCCACTCTGTTCGAGATCGCTCATCTGCTTTTATTAATGAATTATGAGCATTGGGTTTTGTCCATGTAACTAGCTCATCACTGTTCAAGAACTGGACAATATTCAACTGAGTGATTGTATGAAATGTTATGATCTATTATATTGAGGTTTGTATAGAGATTTTGTAAGGTTTTAAGAAATTATGTTTCTTATTATTCAATTATTCTGATTAAATCTATCTTACTTTGTTAAATCCCCTTCTTTTAAGATGCACTGCCTGTAGCACTATTTTTATTTTCTTTTCAGATTTCTTGTCATCTCTACTCTCTCAGTATAGTAGATATCTCAACTTTTGTTACTGCCCTTGAGTTACAAAAGTTAGCCCCATTCCTACATGAGAAATCCAATGATGGGCAAAGGATGAAAAATCATATGACTCAAAATACTATATGACTTATCTCCAAAAACTGCTCTGCCATGAGTTATAAAAGTTTTCCAGGTCATAATTCCTTAGAGAACACTTTTGGGTTTCAAATGCAGAAGGGAGAGGAGGGGCAATCCAAGAATAATTTTTTTCTTGGCTTGCCAAACATTAATATTCTAACTTATCAGGAAAATTCCATAAAGTTTCTGTGAGTTATGCAGCCCAATTCCTTCTTAACTCATAAGTTTAAGGCATACACAGTCCAATTCTTGCATTTCATTTCACAAAGCATAGTAATGCATGCTCTGGAGAAAATTATAGAAAAGATGGCAACTGCTAAATTAAAAGAAAATGGAAATTATTTCATTTCAATATATAATTTAAAAAATCATTCTGATAACTAAATGTGACTTCAAGTATTTAAAAATAATCTCTTAGATATGAATTCCTTAAACCCTTGACTTCATTACTAAATAGAACATTTTCTTGAATTACTTTAGGAAATTCAGCTAAATTATTGTTTTTGAAGTCATGAACATGACTTCATGAACATGACTTCAAAAATCATGTCAGATTTTAAAAGGAATGTTTATACAATTGGGAAAAGATTTCATATATTGTATTAAACCCTAAGCATTATGTGAGTTCACCCAGACAATATTGACCAGGAAAAAAGAGAAAGATACCAGAGTTGAGAAAATATATACCAGATATGTAGCTTTACATCTACAAACTATAAAACATGATATTAACTAATACTAAATTGAAAAGTTGATCATTTAAAACCAAAGAGGATATCCATATTCGTTAATATAGTTGAGCTATTCTTATAACATGAGAACATTGGTTCTTTTGAAGCAATTTTAAAACAGAGCGAAGCTCTCTGTCACTTGGACCAATGGGTCTATTCATTTCAAGACTTGATTTCCTGTTCAGTTTAGCATACCATTAGTTGAAAGTATCTGTTGAGAGGATACTCTGTTACAAAAGCTACAGAACCCTCAATCATTTCAATAGGGGATAGGTGCCCTGAATAAAGGATCCTATTTCCCTGGTGTCCTTCATTATGTTTGTCCCTTGACACAATTGTGTGATTGTGTACTGCTAAATAGTTATTTGGTGGTAATGGTGCATTTCAAATTGGTAACTTAAATAACAAGAATAGAAGAGAAAAGAGCAGAGAGGTTGATCTTCACTGAGCTCCACACCTGCAAGTTTCAACTGAGTTCATCTGGGAACAGAATCCTCTATTAGTGACTCCAAGACGTTTCACAATGGCAGAGTGTAGCCATGATCTGAAGAAACTATTTGAGAACTATATGTAGTTATTCCAAGACTTAGACCCTATCTGTTTTTCTGGATTTTCAGTTGTTTTCCTAGACATGGAAACTCCTTCACATTGTATTTGTATTCATTCAGTTCTTTGAAGTGGAGACATCAGCAAGAGTCTCATCAACCTGTATTCCATGAGGGAATGTGAAACTCTGGATTGGCACCTCTTAAAATTATGCCTTAAAGAAAATGCAAAGGACATTTTCACACATTTCTGAATGTTCAGTAAAATCATAAGTGCTGCTCCTTTGTTTCACCATAAGTGCATTAGTTTCATCATATCTTATAAATGTGGTATTGGAAATTTATATTTCCTAAGTTTGGTCTTTTATCACAATTACTCTGCATTTAATTGTGTAGATTGTTCTTTAATTAACAGATAGTATGCATGAATCAAATATTGCCTTTTATAAGTGAATCTTTGAGCAATGTTATCTGAACTACACATGAATGTAAGGAGACGTGATAGCCTAGTAGGGTATGTGTTGGGATGCTAGCGCCAGTGTCAGCAGTTTGAACCTATGAGCTGCTCCATGGCACAGAATGGAGGCATCCTGTTCACTTGAATAGTGGCAGCTTCAGAAGCACAGGAGGACAGGCCTCCTCGCTAGTTTAGGATCACTATGAGTAAGAACTGACTTGACAGCAGTGAACTTCTGCAATATATGAATGTGGTGATGCTTCAGAATGTAACTAAAGTGCACAGTTTTAATGCAAATGTGTTATCAGCTAAAATATTGAAGTCTGAAGAGGCTTCATTAGCCTTCCAAAGTTTTGGAAATACCTGCAAGACTATAATAATGACATGAAAGATAAACTTGCAGAATAATTCAACTGTACCACTCCTTCATTTATACAATATCAAAGACAATGACATGGTCTTGTCAAATAGAATTGATCACCATTATGACAAATGTGTCTGTCAATAAAGCCCCTGTAGTTCCATTCTGCATTACTCAATTCAACTTGACAGAACTTACCTGTCTGCAGGTTAGTAGCACCAGCTTCACCTCTTTAAAGGCTCGGAACTATTTTGTGAAATAAAGAAGTCCATTCCTCCTAATATCTGAACATGGCATGCCAATTATTAATTTTATTTAACCCATTTCCATTTACATCTAAACTTGAAATACGTTTCTGTGTATTAACAACTTGCTTTGCAAGGAAAGAATTACCCAGAGGCAGAGTTTTATTTCCTCTCCCTGGTCTGTCTGCAAAGATATGGCAGTGAGTCATGCAAAGGAAGCTTATTTACACTTGCATGTTACACAAAGTTTCTCAAAATGTACTCATCTGCAAATGTTTTTCCCAGCTTTACAAACAAATATGCTGCCCAGAACAATGGTGCATCTGTGTCCCGAGCTTCTGTCACTTGAAAAAGTAATAATGTTGTAAACAGCTCAAAGGTGAATTTATTGATGGAAAACTAAGAAACTTAATAAAAATATCTCTCTGTTTCATGATCAGTAGGAAGAGAGAAAATTTATGTGATATCCAGACATTAGGAGCATTACATAAGTTAGATTTTCTACTTGAGTGTTTCTTTTTGGCAATTAAATAATTCATATTTAATATTAAAAGGCAAGAGAAAATTTCACAAACATTGCACAGGGTCCATCTCCCATCCTTCTGTGAACTATTAAACATAATAAATCCCTAAGGTAAGGCACTCATGGTGCATGAAAATAGCTAAATTATGAGTATATGTTTAAAAGATTAGAAAATAATCACAAGATCACAGGTAAAAGATATAGGGTTAGTATGTATTGAATGCTAATGTTCAATAAGTATTTGAATTATTTAAATATAAAGTAGGAAGACTTATCCTACCCAGAAGTTATAAATAAAATGTTGAGAGTAACAAGTCCTCATATTAATTCTGTTTAGTACTGAAGTCACATTGGGGAAAAGGTTATGATATCTTTCTATTCTATAACATGAGAAGGACATGCTATGTGATATCTAAATACCCCTAAATCCTTAATATTATTATTCCATATATGATCAGGAGCAGGATAATAAGCAATACCAAATTCTGTGCTGAGCAAAATCATTTTCTAGTAATAGTATAGAGTGAAATAAATCATGAATTGTTCAATACATTGCTCACTTGCCTTTTACAAAAAGAGCAACCAATTGCTTTCAGAATTTCTATTGCAATGCAACCATAAACAATCTTATTTCACTTACGACTAATCTTAATTATATTCATAACCAAGGATTGGGGGGGAGGCATCACTGCCCTCTGGTGGTCGTGGGAGCTACCCAGTCTTGCTCCCAGAGAGCTGCTGCTGGATTCGAACAGCCAAGCCAATGAGTCACAGTCTTGTACTCAACCACTATGCCACCGGAACTCAGCCCTATAACCAAGGATTTTTAAAAGAGAAAATGAGATAAAGGGTAGAAAGAGAATTCTTTAGGAAGGTGGAAATCAGAACACTAGTCCAATTTAGTTGAAAGCTTGAAATTTTTTATTTTGTTTTGTTTGTTTTTTGTTTGTTTGTTTGTTTTTTGGGGGAGCATCACTGCCCTCTGGTGGGAGTGAAAGACCCAGCTTTGCTCCTGGAGAGCTGGCCACAGTCCCTCACTCAACCACTACGCCATCGGGGCTCAGCCCCAAAGCTTGAACTTTTTAATTGAAAATTGAAGAGCAACTCCACAGGCAAAAGATGAGGGAGTTTGAAACTGCCAGTCGCCCAGTGGAAGAAAAAGCGCACCAACTCACTGTCACCAAGTCCATACAAACTCATAACCACGGTGCACAACCCACCCACATCCACACCTGTAAGTTTCCAAGACTGTAACTGATCACAGGAGTAGAGAGCTCCATTTTTCTACCGCGTTGCTGAAGTTTGTTTCCAAGTGCGGACCAGGTGGATCGCCACCCAAGGCTGCAACACACCACCACCAAGGCTCCATCCGAGACTTACTACTCCAATAAAGAGTAATAGTCTTTGAATCACACAGGGACACTTTACCTGCTCCTCCTATAAGATCAAGATGAGTCGAAGTGGCCTCACTGGCAGCGAGTGTGGTTTGGTTTGGGGCAGTGCACTTTAGGGGCAGTGCACTTTAGGAACCAGCGTTCTGTCCTTGGGGGTTCTGTGGACGGCTACCTCCCAAGTCAATGACTGAACACAACCGCTGACCACTCTGAAGGAGAAGGATGAAGCTGCCTGCTCCCAAGAAGATTTACAGTTTCAGCAACCCTACTTAGGATTGGTCTGAAGAATCAACTCGATGGCAGTAGGTTGGAAGGGTAGGTTTTATTTTTATTTATTAATATTTCAAATAATCAGTGCTTCACCAACTGAACGTTTAATGGTCTGAGCCCACACAGGGGTGCCTCAGAAGAAATACCCTTGAAAACCTATATGAAGTGCAGTGCTGCTCTGAAAGATATCCCAGCGCTCCTCTGAAAGATAATCCAGTGATACTCTGAAGTACACGAGCTCACTGTGAGTCAGACTCAGTGAAAGAACAACTCGCATTCTCTGCATTCTGTGAGGATGGTGAATTCACAGGCTACATTGCCTCAGAAACAAATTCCTTATGTAGACCATGAAAAATACTTAAAAAAATACTAAGCATGTATACAAAAAAGGTACATTTTATGACCTATCTTCTTTAAACAGAATGGTTTTCTACTATGGTTACGTATGGTTGTAGGTCTAAAAAGAATAAAAAGGATTTCAATGTAATTTCTCAAACTACGTAGGTAGCACCATTTAATCATGTGAAACGATGATTCTGCTGACTGAATTGATGACAGAAAGATGATTTTGTCGTGAAATTCCTACCTACTATTTGCATTACTAAAATAGGCCAGGTGCCCATTAATCTGCACTATGAGTCATGCTCTAGTTAGGGAACATCCTGGGTGGTCTTTGGACTACTACCATGAGCTAAATTAATCCAGGAGTCAACACTAATGGGAGTATTTAGATAAATGTGTCTTTAGGCAATTATTTTTAAGTGAGGGTTCAAATTTATTTTTGAAACGGTGGTATATCTCTTTCAAAATTAAAATGGAGGTTAAATGTGATCAGCTATAAAACCCAGTTCTTTGCTTCAAATGGTCTTATCCCTAGATATGCATTTGATCAAGGGGCTGCATGTAAATAACATCTGACTTCCAACCATGCCACCTCGATCAAATCAGAAATAGAGTTCGCGTTGCTTAATGAAGGTTGTCCAGTTGTACAATTTCCGTGCAGAAGATTCTGGCACATAGAGGTAATAGAGCAAAGGGCTGTAATTCTTTCACTTATAATCAATGAAGTATTAGAATCCAAACAAACCCTAGAAATATTATTGAAAAGTTTTAAAAAATCATTTTCTAATATTTCTGAAAGATAAGAGCTGAGGGAAATGTTCTTATTTAATAAAACCATCTAAAATACCCCAGAATTAGGAAACACCACCATGCTTTATGGAGTGGAAAATGAGTTGCAACTGACTCGATAGCAGAGAGTTTGCTGTGTTAGAGTGAATTAGAAACTTGTGACTGCCTCACCTGTCTATTGCAAACTGCCATACATTACAAACAATAAAGAAATCATCTGTAAGCAGGTTGATAGATGTGTGGAGATATACATATATATGTAAAGATAAATATTCTGTAGGAAAATGATTATCTAAAGAAAAAGTTTCTAAAAGGTCATGAAAGTAGACATATTTGATCTTCCCTAGCTTCTCTATGGCCACAAAGCAAGCCTCAAACTTCACCATCCTTCTGTACCCTATTCTGACAGCAACCATTCTTTCTGGAACACTCTTCCTATGCGGGATTCAAAACCTGATTACAATGGCTTATGGAGCTCACAAACAATGCTCACAATGACGGGGGTTAACTAGGGAAGTTGCTCTGTCCCACAGCCCCATAGTCTAGAGCCAGATTAGGAGAACGTATCTAATTTTTGTTGGTGCTTCTCTGAGCCTCTGAGTCTCAGACTCTGGTGCATGTGGTCTCAGTAGCCTCAATCACTTCAGAATATGCTCCATCCTAGGGCCTCTCTCTGTGCCCCAGATGTCTTCTATATATTGAGAAATACCTTTGATAGAGATGTGGTTTGTCTTTTAGCCAACCATACCTCCAACAAAAGCAAAGACTGTTGTGCTAAGGTACACCCCCTAATAAAGAAGAGTCTACACATGCTCCTGTGTTAGGCTGGGTTATCTAGAGGAGCAAATCCAGTGACGTTTGAGTGTGTGTGTGTCTGTGTGTCTGTGTAAATTCCTATTATTATTTTTTTGGCCCATTATTATGAAGGCATCCTACCCCAATCCAACTTAAGTCCTTAAGTCCTTAAGGCCCTCTTCAGATTCATCTGGTATGTCAGGCTGGTGATATAGAAAAACAAAGTAGGAAGCACAAAGAGCACAGGCTTCTGGCTGCAGAGTTACATTGATTTTAGGCCCATGGAAGTAGGACAAGGTGTTGCTAGGTCTCAAAGTTGGGTGGTTCAAATGAAACATATGGAGTAAAATCTATGAGAACATTGTCTTCAAGACCTTCATTTGTTCAATTGTGGGAGCATGACTCAAAGAAATCCACAAAAAAAAATAGCTGAAAACATCCATTAGTAATTGGAACTTGGATGCACCCAGTATAAATCTAGGGTAATTAGGAGTCATTAAAAATAAAATAGAAGTCACAAAGTTCAGCGTCTGAGAATTACTGAGCTGCAATAGACTGGTCTTGACCATTTTAAATCAGAAAGTCATAGAATTTACTATGCCACAAATTACACAATGAAGAGAAATGGCTTTGTTTTCATCCTCAAAAAGGGCATTCCACAATCTATCTTGAGGAACATTCTATCATGGCGAAATATGATCACATTTAAAGGAATCAATTCAATACAATTTTGTTCAAATTTATGCATCAACAATTAAAATTAGTGGTGAAGAGTTTGAAGAATCCTACCAGTCTGAAATTGCTCAAACATGCAATCAAGATACATTGATAATTATGGTCAACTGGAATGCAAAAATTGAAAACAAAAAGGAAGGAACGGTGTTTCAAAAGATGTTCTTGGTAATTGAAAAGAAACTGGAGATCGCATAATAAAATATTGCAAGATAAACGACTTCTTTATCACAAACACCTTTTTGCAACAACCATAATGAGACAACACGGGTTGAGTTATTTAGATAGAATCCACAGAAATCAAATTACTACAAATGGGAGAAGAGATGATGGAAAAATTCAATACTAGCAATGAAAAGCTGTCTAGGAATTGACATTAGAACAGTTCATCAATTGCTCTTCTGTAGTATAAGGTTAAAACTGAAGAATATTAAAACAAGGCCATGAGAGCCAAAACGTTAACATATCTCACCCAAATTTGAGAACATCTCAAAAACAGACTTGATGACTAAAATGCTAAGAACAGAAGACCTGATGAGCTGTGAGTCAAATCAAGAGATTCGTTTATGAAGAAAGTAAGAGGTAATTAAAAAGATAGGAAAGAAAGAAAAAAGTGAGTCAGGAAAGGCCATGGAACTTGCTTTTATTTGTAGAGTAGTTAAGGGAAATGGAAGAAATTACAAAATCGAAGAACAAAACAGAGAATTTCAAAGGAGAGCAGAGAAAACAAAGTAAAATGTTATAATAAAATGTGAAAATCCTAGCCGTAGAAAGTAAAAAAAAGAATAACACAATTAGCATAT
Source organism: Nesogale talazaci (assembly GCA_004026705.1). Taxonomy (NCBI): domain Eukaryota; kingdom Metazoa; phylum Chordata; class Mammalia; order Afrosoricida; family Tenrecidae; genus Nesogale; species Nesogale talazaci. The sequence goes on from PVJH01028175.1 coordinate 8,584, forward strand.
CTTAAACTGAAAGAAACGAAGGGAAAAAAAAGTCAAGCCTCGAGTTGAGATATTGAAGATTCTATGCACAAAATATTGAATGATGTAGAAAGCATCATGGGATGATGGAAAGAATGCATAGATCACACTGCCAGATTGAGCTAGTCATCATTTAACTATTTCAAGAAATAGTGTATGGGCAAAAGCAATGGTGTTGACAGAAGAAGCCCAAGCTACACTGAAAACATTAGCCAAACACAAGGTTAAAGAAATGTTTCAATAAGCTGATGAAATGCTGGGAGCATTCACTCACCTATACCTGGAAATTTGGAAGACAGCTGCTTGGCTAACTGGAAGAAGTCCATATTTGTACCCATTACAAAGAAAAGTGACACAACAGATGTGAAAATTAGAGAACAATAAAATTGATATCACATGCAAGTAAACTTCTGCTGAAGATCATCCAACAATGGTGACAGTAGTACATTGACAAGGACCTGCCAGAAGCTCAAGCTAGATTCAGAAGAGGAGACAGAATAAAGTATATCATGTCTGAAAGTAAAAAATGCCAGAAATATGTTTACTTTGTTTCACTGAATAAAAAATGCATTCAACTCTCTAGATCATAATAAAATATGGATAGTCTTGAGAAGGATGGGAATACCAAGACACTTAATTGTATTTATGTAGAACTGATACATGAGTCAAGGGGCAACTGTGGGAACAAGAGAATGCTGAATGGTTTAAAATCAGAAAAGATGTGGATCAATGTTGCATTCAAGACACAACCTTATTTCAAGTGAGGAGGACCCAAGTGAGGAGGACTCGAAGAACTTGGTGATGAAGATCAGAGACTGCAGCCTTTAGTATGGATTATAACTCAATGCAAAGGAAACCAAAATCCTCGCAACTGAACGAAGAGACAAAATCATGAGAAAGGAGAAAAGATCGAAGCTGTCAAGGATTTCATCTTCCTAGAATCCACAATCATGCTTCTGGAAATAGCCATCAAGAGATATATTTGCAATCGGTAAATGTGTTGCACAAGACTTCTTAAAGTGCTGAGAAGCAGTGATGTTGCATTGAAGATTAAGGTACAACTGATGCAAGTCATAGTTTTTTGTTACTGCTTCATATGCATTTAATAATTGGACATTGAATAAGGAAGGTTGATGAAAATAGCTGCATTTGAACTATGATGTTGGCTAAAATTACTGAAAGTACAATTAGCTTTTAAAGAGTAAATAGCTCTGCCTTGGCAGCAATGCATCCCAGAATGCTCCTTAGTGGTAAGGATGGTGAAAGTGTATCTCAAATCTTGGGGACTTGGGGAAAGACCATTCTCTAAAGAAGGACATTATGCTTGGCTTAGTACAAGGCAAAGGAGAAGAGGAAGGCCCTGGGTGAGATGAAGGAACAAACCAGCTGCCACAATGGGCTTGACACAAGCACAGTTGCAAGGATGACTCAGTAGCAGATAATATGTTGTTATGTTGTAATTACTTGATGGCACCTTGCAACAACCACGTTATTTATTATAAGTGTTGAAGACATGTCATAAGCTAAAATGCAATCAAATTGCTTAAGTACCCAACATCACCTAGTTTGGAAGATAGAGGATGTTTTCTGTTTTGTTAGATTCCGGATAAGTTTGAGACAGTATTTGTGAATGTCATTGTTTTGCTACCATTTTTACCCTGCTCATATTTCTCTCTTTAACCTCCAGCCTGTTCTAAGGGATATAATCTTTTTTATAAACTAATGACACATATGCCACCACATCCATATGAAATTAAGAATCCTTTCATTTACTCCTTCAGTTCTAATACAATGGAAACCATATAATACCTGTCTATGTCAAACTAAATTTATTAGAACACCTTCAAGGCAGTGGCAACAAGCTTGACCGCTAGCTGAAAGGTCTGTCTGAGTGGCAGTGAGCTGCTGTCAAGATGACAGCCTAGGAAAACCTATGGGAGTTCAACTCTGTATTACAAGACTCCTGTGAGTCTGAATGGACTTGATGGCTGTGTTAGTCTGGGCAGACTAGAGGAACAAATTTCATAGACATGCATATAGGTATAAGCAAAAGGTTTATATACAAGAGTAACAGGACATTGAGCCCAGTCCAGTTCAAAGTCATAAGTCTGATATTAACCCATATGCCTGAAATCAGTCTATAAAGTCTCCTTCTGACTCACGAAGTCACAGGCCAGTGGGTGCAGAATCCCGGTGCTGGCAGGGGTTTACACATGTCTCCTCGCTTCCAGGGCTCAGGGTCCATCAACAGCAGAAGTAATTCAGCGCTGGCAGAGGTCTCCATGTGGTCACCCCAGCTTCAGAGGTCTGGCTCCATCAGGACAAAGCTGTGTGGTCTTTCCGCCAGCTCCTCCAGCTCCTCAGATGCTGCCATCTTGTCTTGTCCATTATTAATCATCTCTCAGACTAACTCACAACAACTGGGGAAGATAGCTTCTCACCTTCACAGGGAAATATCGCGAGATTTCCCAGAAGTCTCAGGAGAAAGCCATGCCCACATAGAAACCTCATTGGTTGTTCAATACTATCTCCAGATTAACAGGTTAGACTCCACCCCTACATTTCAATCATAAAATGAACATAAGCACACGACTGCCACAATGGCAGTGGATTTGGTTTTGTGCTTTTTGTGATCAGGGGATGACCGAAGATAAAATGCGTACATTTCACTTATTCTCCTTAGGGTACCTTCAAGAAAAAAAAATATCCAACACTCAAAGTGGCTTCTGAGGAGATCTACAAGGCTAGTTCAATTCAAGACTGGAAGATCAGCTCCGAAGTTTATATTGTCTGATTTGCTGAATTCCAAGGGTTAATCCAGCAAGATTTTCTTAAAGGACATAGGATGTTCAAGAGGGTTTATTATTCAGACATTTTGAAATTTTTGAGAGTTACATTGATGGAAAAAAAGTCAGGAAAGTTATGCCGAGAAACTGCTTTCTGGCACATTTCCATTTGTACGTGTGACAAGGACTGTCCTGTTGGGATTTCATTGAGAAACTTTCCTCCATCTAACTTACAGTCACGTCTTGCCCTTTCAGACTTTTCCCCCAAAATCAAAGAACACTTAAAAAGAATGCCATTTGAAGTCCCTGCAAGGACGCAAACTGCTGCTTGGGCAGAGTGTAAATTGAAGAATGCAGAATTCATTGGGGAAGGGTTAAAGAAAAGACTCACTGTCCTTGTGTCAATGTCACAGCAACTTTATTTGTGATTTTATTTGTGGGTTACAGGAGTAGAAAGCCCAGTTTTTCTCACATGGAACTGCTGAGATTTTAAACTGCCAGCCAGGCAGCTCTCAGCCCAAGATATGACCCGTCCCTCAGCAGGGCTATTGTGGGGAAAGTTTTGAGGCATGGGGAATGGAACTATCCTAGAGAAATCCATAGACCTAGAAAGAGGGTATTGAGAAACAATAGCTTCACAGTTTGAAATTTTTGTTTCATCAAGATTTCCCTAACTCTCCAGCAATGCTTTTTGATTTGTCCTTCTAGTTTATTATATAAAACTTTAATATATTTAAGAAGATGGCCAAGAATATGACTATGAAGAAAACAAACCACTTTCATTTCACACTGACATTGTGTTTCTGTTCAGGTAAAGTAAAATATTTACAAGCTATGGTAATTCTAGACAATTTTGACTTTAATGCTATTTTGTTGCCTCCTATTTCACTAATGAAATTTTAAAATTGTACTTTATCAAAAAAATACAAGGAGAACCTACACTTAGAGGAAATGTTTTGTAATTATGTAACAGCTGAAGGGCTAATTTCAAAACTATTTCAAAAGCTACAGCAATTTAATAAGAAAATTAATTTAATCAGCTAAGTGGCATAAGACATGAGCAGACAAATTACTAAAGATTGCATAGAGGTGACCAATGATCTTATGAAGAAATGTTCACATGCATTACTTAAAGGAATAATATGAATTAAAACAATAATGAGACACCACCTCAACCTGATAATCTTATCAAAATTCAAATAAAACCAAGAAAATAATAAATATTTTTGAAGACCTGGAGTAATTGCAAATACAAATACCATATTATCATTTGATCTCTATACTTGATAGATACCCTACAGGAAAAAAACAAAAGAACAAAAAACACTAACAGACATATGCACACTCATTTTTTTTGCAGTATTTCTGTAACAGCAAAAATACGGAAACACTGAAAACTCTTTCTGCAGAAGAATTTTGGAGAAATAAATTCCAGTACATCCACATCGATGAACTAGTATGAATCCTTAAAATTAATGACAAGTGGCTTAGCCCCGGTGGCCTAGTGGTAGTGTGTGGGACTGCAGTCAACAGGGTTGACGGTTCAAATCCAGCAGTAGCTCTCCAGGAGCAAGGCTGGGCTTCCTATTCCCACCAGGGAAGTGATGCCACACACGCAAAAAAAAAGAATAAAAAATTAATAACAAGTTTTTCAAGAAACTAATGACATAGACAAAATTGGAGGACATTCTACTCACTAAATTATTCAATCTCATAATGATAAATGCTTCATGATATCATAACTATATATTCTTAAAGGAGGGGGTTGGTTTTCAAACCAAAAGAAAAGGTCTTGAAGATTTTGATGAGGTCAGGAGGCGAAGAGAATGGGAGAGGGAAGAGACAGGACTATGAGGAGGGATGGTGGGTGGAAAAACATACAGAGGAAGAAGAAAGAGGTACTTCTAAGGGAGGGAGAGGAAGGAGAACTGTTTACTGCATTTCTGCCACTGTTTTGATGAGCTGGGATATGCAACTATTTGACTATGTTTTCCCTTGTATGTGCTTTATTTCAAAAATAGAAGGGAAAATAATAGTAATCAATAAAATTAAACTATTTGCCAACAAGAGAAAGGTCCCAGCCTTAAAAACCCTCCAGATTCCCAAGGTTTCAGACATCAGCACTATGCTCATGATAATAAAGGAAAGAAAAGTAAAATGAAAACTGACTTAGATTTTCTTGTGAGACACAAGCTAGTGCCAAACAAACAGACAAAAAAATCGTCGTCTATAAAAGAATCCCCATTTTACAAGTGAGAAAGGTTAAGAGGGGCAATTACTGGTGTCTAGGGTCACTCATCATAGCAGAGCTTGAGATTCAAAATCAAGTTCTCAAGGAGTAATGCTCCTGTTGACCTTGGGATGGGGGGGTGCAGATTGAGATCAAGGATGAAAAGACAGTGATGGACCTGGGGTGGCACAGTTGACTCCCTGTCCAGGTCACTGCTCTGGAGCAGGACTGGCAAGGCCACAGGCGGAGCAGAGGGTTTGGCAATCTACACTGGTATTTGGGAAAAGACTGGGGGTGGGGGTGGGGAGGGGTGTACAGGCTATCGATTGTTCCCCATCCCCACTGCCTCTCAGGACACAAGTCCCACTCCAGTCAGGAGGTGTGGCATCCAAGGTCCCAAGGAATGGTGAGGGAGTCAAGGGATGCAATTTCCCAACTTAGTCACGAGATTCTAAAAGTTTACCTAAAAATGTACACCTCCTTGAAAGCGCTCGATTTTAATTGGTCATGTTATTGTTTAAGGATAATACTACTCTGATTTACAAGGGAATTTTCAAAAACAAGGCTTATTTGCTCAACTTTTTTTTCTTGTACTCTACCACTTACTTAAGATGGCTATCTGTTTTCACAAAACGTGGATTTCAGTGAACATTTACCTTTTGCATGGTCATTTTGTTCCCTAAAAAGGGTGATGAACTTTAGCTCACACAATAAAGGTCTCCTTTTTGTTCTCACATGGTCGAGTCCCTCTCTTTTCTGTGTCCTACCTCCTGTCGAACCTCTTAACATCCAAAGTATTCTACTGCCCACAGGAACTCAGTTTATCATCGTGCTAGTGCATGCCCTTAGCACAACCTCTGCTTTAGAGTCTATTATTTTACAATATGATTGTTGCATATGTTTCCTTTCTCTCTCCAACTAAACTGTATGCCTTTGAGGGTAAAGATCCCTCTTTTCCTTCATCTATCCACCGAGGTTACTTCATACATACTAAGGCTAATAACCTCCATCCAAGAGACTCTGCCTGGTCTGAGAGGAGGAAGTCACCATAAGCAGCAGCATGCTTATTAAGTAATTTCAGAGGTATCATGCACAATGTCCCAATTAGCTTAAAAGCAGTTCAGTGAAAAAAACATACTAATACAGGATACATCTGATCCTGTACAGGATGCAGGATACATACATTTGCAATTTTTCTTTTTTGGGGGTGGGTGGGTGGATGAGGTGATGCCACTGTCATCAAGTCAATTTCAAGGTGCAGTGACCCTACAGCACAGAGAAACACTGCTTCTTAGAGTTTCCCTAACCGTAAATCTTACAGGAACAGACAACCTTGTCCTTCTCCCGGGGAACATCTGGTGGGTTTCAACTGCTGACCTTGCATTTAGCAGCTCAATGCCTAAGAAATATTAGTGCCTGTTTATTAAAAAATTGGACAAAAGGGGAAAATACTTGCTTAAAATTCCACAGACCTCTTGCCAATGCTTAAGGCAATTTCCACCCAGCATTTAAAACCAAGACATTTTTCTTTCTGTTAGCAAAAACAAGTCTAAACACAAGCAGAATTTTTAAAAAAACAGTGTAACTCATATTAGTGAATCAATTAATATATGTATGATGGCTGCAGACTTAATTTCACAGGCAGCTACTTGTCCAATCCAGAACCCCATCAGTCTGCTACCATCCATCATATGAATCAACAATAAAAACAGCTAAAGGGATTTTCTAGATTATAAATCAATTCTGATGAGTGGTTGCACATCTGTTGTTTTTTGTTATGTTAGTTAGGGTAGTTGATGTACATTTGCTACTGTGTTACATTAGAGATATGTAATGTAGCTATATTCCCACACATGTAAGAGGGGAGAATGTAACCTCTTTTCATAGTGGATTAATTGATTTATAAATAACTCTTCATATTAGGTTTATGTTTGCTCATTTTCTCAAGGACACGTGATAGCTATGCATGGCTGGCAGTAGCAAATGGGACTCCAGTATATGCCATTAGTATCAGAGATTTCATTCACTTTGAAAGGTTTCACAAAAACAAGAAATGTTTTACGCTAAAATCCAAAGAACAATTTTAAAATCGGTGAACTTTATTAAATGTATTGTTGTAAACCTATGCAATCATGATGTAAAACAAATGTTCTCACTCCCCAAAGAAACCATAGACTTTTACCTAGCAAACCTTCTGAATTTAACCCTTGATACTTGAGAGCCTTGTTGCTAAATGTCATTCTCCACGACATTTAGGTGCTGCAAAGTTAGTTCTGAGCCACTGTCCACACATAGAACAAAATGAAACAATGCCAAGTCCTAGGCTACCCTCACAATCATGGTTACATTTGAACTCGCTGCAAACAATGTGTCCATATTTCTCATTCAGAGATTTTCATTGATCAGAGAATCTATACTTGACTAAGTATGATGTCCTTCCCCAGGGATCGGGCCCTCCAGATAACGTATATCAGGGATATAAATGTGATTGAAAGTACCATGACTCCAGGAGGCACACACGATCCTCAAAGAAACATCTTTGATGTAAAAAAAAATAAATTAAGAGCTCTTTTGTAACTGATTTGCACAATGTAATATGTTATTTGATTGCGTGACTTTGGTTTCCATGGATGTTGATTGTGAGGCCAAGTAAAGTGAAATCTTTGACATTTCAATCTTTTCTCCATTTTTCATTGTGCTGCATATTGGTCCAGTGGTGAAGACTTTTGCTTTCTTTATAGTAATATGCAATCCATTGGCTATAGTCATTGATTTTCATCAGTAAATACTTTAAGCTTTCTTCAATGTCGATGAACAAGGTGGTTTAGTATTCCTTGAATTCTGAAGCTATCTGGCGTTTTGAATATCTGCTCTGTATCTGATTAAGAAATATGATAAAAACATTAAATGTGGAAGTATGTCTTTCCTGATTTTAAAGCATGGTTTCCCCTTATGTTCTGATCAAATGACTGCCTATGTACAGCTCCTACATGAGTACAATTGAGTATATTGGAATTTGCACTTTTCTTGGTGTTATCTAAAATTTATTACGATCCACAAAGTCAACTGCCTTTTTTATTTTTTTTGCCTTGGTGAGGTATTCACTATTTTAATATATAAACATGCACATAAATATGTGAAAGAACAGCTTAGATGATGCTCATGGAGTCTTATTTATGCCAAGAAATGTTTATTCTGTTTGTTAAATCAGGCAAATCCAGTAGAGTTTTAAATAGAATGATCAACACTGGTCGGCTGTCATTGACTCGTATCAGTGACCTTGAAGACAATCAGGTTGACCTCAATAAACGTGAAAGACAGTCAAACAAGATAATAAGAGAGACAGGAAAACCTAAGATCAATGAGCGATACTATGAAAAGGAACAATATCTGTATCATTGGCCTACCAGAACAAGACACGGTGAAGAAATCAACAGCTAATTTAACCAGGGAATTTCTGAAAGAAAACTTTCCCAACCTAATGAATGAGAACCAGCCTATCATACAGGAAGCAGAGAGGACACCGAGTAGTCTAGACCCCAGGAAGAACTCACCAAGGCATATAATAGCTGTCCAACTTTGAGGAAAAAGCGAAAATCCTGAGAGCAGCAAGAGAAAAGAGGATGGTCACATATAAGGGCTCTCAGGTAAATACATGCAGACCTATCAACAGAAACCATGAAGAGGAGAAGAGAGTGGACCAACTTCCTTCCAGAAGTTGAAGGAAAACAAGGCCTCCCCTAGAATTCTTTACCCTGCAAAGCTATCTATTAAGATAGATGGGGAAATAAGGGTCTTTCAAGACAAGGAAAAACTTAAAGAATATGCCGTGAGACACCCAACCCTGAGGAAAATCCTTGCCGACTCACTATGGCCAGAAGACCATCACCCACCAAACACAAACAGGAGACCATCCTATACTCCAACCTCACCAAGAAGCCAACAGACTAACGATAATCACCAAGAACACATGGCCACAGCTAGAACACAGAAAAATAAAGAAGCCCCTAATGAAAACACAACAGAGCTATGAAAAGGGGAATAAGATAAAAAACACACTAAAAAACCACAAAAGACCAGAAATGAACCCACCACAGATTGGAAATATAACTCTAAAAGTCAATGGCCTGAACTCCATCATTAAAATAAAAAGGTTGGCTGACTGCCTCAGAAAACATAATGCATCAATCTGTTGCCTGCAGGAAACATATATTAAGCTCGCAGACAAGAATAATCTAAGAATAAAAGGCTGGAAGAGGATATATCAGGCTAATGGTGAATCAAAAAAAGCAGGGGTCGCAATCCTAATCTCAGATGAAACAGACATCAAGGTTCAAGCCATAAAAGGAGACAAGGAGGGGCACTTTATAATGCTCAAGGGAACACTTCACCAGGAACCAGTGACCATAATGAATATATACGCGCCAACTGAGAGACCCGCAAAATTTGTCAAACAGACTATTCAGAACATGAAAGAAGATATTACAGACTCAACAATAATTGTAGGAGACTTTAACCCGCCACTATCAGAGAAAGACAGATCTTTGGGAAAGAAGCTCAGCAAAGAGGCTATAGAAGTAAATACCACAATAAGATGACTAGATAAGATGGACATATTCAGGAACTGCCTTTTTTATATCAACAAAAACACACATGGTATTCTCTATTCTCACCCAAAATGTGTCTAACAGAAGCAAGAATATCCCCCATTCCATGTCCTCATCTGAAGTTGCCTTGAATTTCTGGCAGTTCGCTGTCTATGCACCACTGCAAGCATTTTGGAACTATCTCCAGCAAAATGTGAATCTCATGGCATATGAGTGGAACATTATTCTATAATTCCATGATTCTGTTGCATCGCTGCTTTTTGAAACAGGCGCAAAGATGAATCTCTTCTGGTCAGTTGATCAGATAGCTCTCTCTCTAAAATCTTTACTATGGATAAGTCAGTACTTCCAGCATTGTATCTGCTTGCTGAACCATATCAACTGGCATTCTTTCAACTGCTGGAGATTTGTTTTTCACCTTGGACTTCAGTGCAGCTCGTACTTATCCAATAGCACTGACTCTTGGAAACATGTTACTCTTGAAATGACTGAATGTCAACCAAATCTCTTTAGCACAATGGTTTTCTGTACTCTCATTTTTTCTTTTGATGGTGTCTACACCATTCTATATTTTGCCCATGTTGTTGTTAGGTGGATTACAGCTACATACAAAAGAACAAAACACTGCCAGGTCTTGCACCACCCTCCCAATTGTTATGCTTGAATCCACTGTTGCTGCTGCTTGTCCAGAGCCTTACTCTTTCATTGTCTCTCTACTTTGCCAAGCATAATGCTCCTATTCTGGGCCCAGTCACTCTAGAAAAATTATCTATGTGCCTGAGATGAAGCCTTGTCATCCATGTTTCTAAGGAGCATATTGGTTGTACTTTGCAGAAGACAGGTATGTTCGTCCTTTTAACAGTCAGCAATACTTTCAGTAATCTTTGCCAGCATGATTTTAAATGCATTGATTTTTCTGTCTTCCTTATTGAATGATTAACTTTCACATGCATAAGAAAAGATAAAGATACCATGACTTGAACGAGGCACACCCTACTCCTTAAAATAACATCCTTGCTTTTTACACTTTAAAGTGGTCTTGCTTAGCAGATTTGCCCAATGCAATGCATCCTTTATTTTATTTTTTTTTTTGGGGGGGGGCATCACTGCCCTCCGGTGGTGGGAGTAGGAGGCCCAGCCCCACTGCTGGAATTGAACCTCCATCGCAGTGGGCCACAGTCCAGTGCACAACCACTAGGCCAAAGGGGCTCAGCCCACATCCTTTATTTTATGACTGCTGATTTCATGAGCACAGAGTGTGGATTCAAGCAAGATGCAATTCTTGACAACGTCAACCTTTTCTTCTATTTACATGGTCTTACCTATCGGTCCAGTTGTATTTTTTACATTTCATTTTAAGACAACACTCTTTGATCTTCTTTAGTGCATTTTAATTCAAATTTGTTTTTAGCAAGCAGGGTTGAGTCATCTGTGTAAGACTGGTTGTTAATAAGCCATCTTCCAATGCTGATACATTTTCTTCCTATAGTAAGCTTCACTGATTATTTGCTTAGCACACAGATTGAAATTTAATGGTGAAAGAATGCAACCCTGACACAAACTTTTCTTGATTTTAGAGGATGTGGTATTCCCTTGTTCAATTGCTGCAATTCTTCTATATGAGCACACTGAAGTTTTCTGGCTCCCATTATTCTCAAGTCTATTCATACACTGCTTTAATCTGCACAGTAAAATGTCTTTTTCTAGTCAAGAAAACACAGGTAAACATCTTTCCAGTGTTCCCTACCTTCAGCCAAGATCCATCTGACATCAGCAATGGCATCCCGTGTTCCAAGTCCTCTTCTGAATCCAGCCTGAACCTCTGGCAACTCCCTGCAAATGTATTGCTGCAACCACTGCTGAAGAGTCTTCAGCAAAATTTTACTTGAATTTGCTATTGATGATACAGTTCCATAATTTGATAATGCTGTTGGGTCACCTCTCTTTGGAATGGTACAAAATTCGATCTCTTCCAGTTAGTTGGCCAAGTAGCTGCCTCTCAGATTTCTCGGCATAGACATGCTTCCAGTGCTCCATCTTCTTGTCAAATCCTTTCAGATGGTATCCCCTCAATTCCAGGCACCTGGTTTTTTGCTAATATTTTTGGTGCAGCTTGAATTTCTTCTTTCAATACTAATGGTCCTTACTCAAATGCTATCTCTTAAACAAGTTAAATATCAACTAGTTCTTTGGGGTACAGTGGCTCTGTATTTTGTCCATCTTCTTGTAATGCTCCCTGCTTCATTCAATATTTTGCTCATACATTTTTTTCTTTGTTTCTACTGAAGACTCTAGTATTTTTCTTTAGTTATTTCAGTTCATGATATGCTGAGTAAACCCTCCTCCTCCTCCTCTTCTTTATTCTTTTAATTCTAGACCTTTGCAACTTTCATTGTAATATTTGATTTATATTCCGGAGTTGCCCTTTGGAATTTTCTGTTCTCTTCTTTGAATTCATCATTTCTTCCATTTGCCTTGACTCTTTTTTGATTAAGATCAAGTTTCCATCTCATCTGACATCCACCATGATCTTTTCTTTATTTCCACTCTTTTTAATGTCCCATTGTTTTTTTTTCAAGTACAATGTTTTTGATGTCTTACCACAATTCATTGGGTCTTCTTTTTTTGTGTGTTTAAGGTATCAAATCATTTCTTGAGATGTTCACAAAATGTGGGTGAGGTGTACTCAGTATTTTGCCCTCAGTAAACTTGTTTTATTTTCTTTAACTTCAATCTGAACTCACATATGAGCAACTGATGGTCTGCTCCACCACAGTTCCCTGACTTCATTTTAACTGCGGTTATTGAGCTTTTGCATGGTTGTTCCCCACAGATATAGTCAATTTGATTTCTGTGTATTCCAGCTGGAGAAGTAAATGCTTATGACTTATGGCCACTATTGCTCTTGATGGAAAAGGTATTTCTGTGAAGAAGTCATTTGTCTAGAAAAAATTTTGTCCTGGGATCTCCAGTTTCATTTTTATTATGAAGATTACATTTTGCAACTACTGTTCCCTCCAACTCCCCCTTCCCCAACTCTTGCATTCCAAATGCCAATATTTATCAATGCATCATGATTGCATATTTCATTATTTTGATACTGAAGACATAGACATATTTCTTCAATTTCTGCATCACTTGTTCAATGGTTGACACATATACTTGATTAATGTTTTACTGATTGGATCTCTTTGCTACCTCTTGATAAAACTTGAAATGTACCCTTTAACTATGACTATGACACTATTCCTCTTGAACGTATTATTCTCAGCATTCTAACCATATATTTTCTGATTGAAAAAATGGCCACTACCAGTCCATTTAAGCTAATGCTTATATATTGAACATAATTTTTTCTATTTCATTCTTAACATGTTTTAAAGTAATTCTCCTAGATGGAATACCAAATGGAATGTTCTAACATGATGAAAAAGTACTGGGTGCACTCACTTGTCTTTGACCATAAATTTGAAGGATATCTACTTGGCCAACCAACTGAATGAAATCCATATTTGAGCCAATTATAAAGAAAGTTGACCCAATATAGTGCTCAAAATATAAAACAATTTCATTGGTATTACAAGCCTATAAAATTTTGCTGAAAATCATGCAACAATCTTTGCAGCAATACATTGATGAAGAGGTACCAGGGGTTCAGGACATGGAATAAGATATATCATTTTTTGAGCCCCAGTGGCGTAGTGGTTGTGCGCGGGACTGCGGCCCACTGGGTTGGAGGTTCAAATCCAGCAATAAGGCTGGGCTACCTACTCCCACCACCAGAGGGCAGTGATGTCCTCCCCCCCCCCAAAAAAAAAAAACCAAAGATATATCATTTTTTATGTCAGATGGATCTTGGCTGAATGCAGAGAATACTTGAAATATGTTTATTTGTGTTTCATTACCAATTTCAAATCATTAGACTATGTGACCATAAGAGACTATGGATAAGCTGGAGAATAGGTATTCTAGAACACTTCATTATGCTCATGCAGAACTTGTACATGACTCAAGAAGTAGTTGTACAAATAGAACAAGGAATAAAAGTGCTTGGCTTAAAAGTCAGTAAAGATGTGCAACACGGTTGTATCTTCTCACCATACTTATTCCATAGGTATGACTGAATTGTATAATTATATTGAATTATATAAGACACTGTATTATATAAAAAATAATGGGATCTCGTGAGTGGAGCAAGGTTTATTAACAACTTGCAATATGCCAAAGTAGAAAAAGAAAGAGAGAGAGAGAGAGAGAGAGAGAGAAAAGAAGACCAAAGTCTTCTGGACCAATTGGTAACATCATAATGAATGAAGAAAAGTTGAAGTTGTCAACAATTTTGTCTTACTTTGATCCACAAGTGATGCTAATGGAAGCACTAGTCAAAAGGTATTTTTTAAGTCACACTGGGTAGTTCTGTTGCATAAAAGCTCTTCGCGGTTTTGGAAAGCAGAGATGTTACTTAGAGGTCTAAGGTATACCTGACATCTTATTTGCAGTTGTATCATATGCATGTTGAAGTTGGTCATTGAATAAAGAAGACAGAAGCAATTTTTTTGCAAATTAATTGTGATATTGGAGAAGAATATTGAAAGTATCATGGGCTACTGAAAGAACAAAGAGATGTGTCTTGGAAGAAGTACTGCCAGAAAGCTTCTTAGAGGCAAGGGTTGTGAAACTTTGACTTACATACTTTGAAAGTATTGTCAAGAGAGACCAGACCCTGAAGAATGATGGCATATTTTGTAAAGTGGAGGGGCAGTGAAAAGATGAAGGTCATAGATATGATGATTGACATAGTGGCTACAACAATGGGCTCCACCATAGGAAAAATTGTGAAGATGGCGCTAGGGCAGCAATGTTTCATTCTAGATTGTATAAAAACATTATGTGTCATAATAAACATGATTGCACCTAACAAGAACAATTTGTGGTACTCACAGAATCTGGTATCAGGGATTTGAGAGGATTACGAGTGAAGGGGTTGAGTCTAGTCTGTCAATTGGGTCATAGACAATGAGGCCTCTGTGTGTGTATGACTTTACCTGAGAATTCTGGGAAAACCCATTTTTCCTTCTTAGAGGCGGGATATACCAACTCTCTCTACTTACTCCCTGAGAGATACTGTAAGGATAAGAAACACGACACTACGTCCAAGGAGCTGGAAAAGCCACATGGATCTACCCTGATGCAACAAGATCTCTGGACCCAGAGAAGCCACGTGGAGACCCCTGGCAGCATTGAGATGCTTACCCTGCCACCGGAACCACAAGACTTCTAATCCACTGGCCTGTGATCCTCCTGCATTTGGCATCATTGCATATATTTGATGAGTCTGAAGAGGATTTTATATATTGGTATCAGACATTTGGGCTAATCTTGAACTTATGGACTTGATCTGGACTGGGCTGGGATGTTTTCTCAATATTCAATTGCTGTATATGTCAGCATCTTTCTTATACACATATGAGTGTCTATGAATTTGTTATCCTAGTCTATGCATCCTAACACATAGATCTAGATCTTGGTGGAATTTATTAAATGTATCAATTGTCCTTTTTAGCGATCCTTTGAAAACTTCTGTTTACCTCTTTCACTTCATCATTTCTTCTAATTGCTTTACTTATTGTATATTCAACACTATGTTTTAGGAATTCTACAACTACATCTGTGGAAAATCTCAATAATAGCAGTCATAGTTAAATTATGGGCTGATTGTCAATTGCTCATAGCAACTTTTAGTTCAAGTTGAAAGAAAATAAAGTAGGTCCATAAAAGTGAAAGTGCATTTATGACCATGAGTAAATTTCACCTGGAACTAGAGACCATTTCAAGAATAAACTTCATCTATCAGAAACTAGTGAACAACAGTCTGAAGAAGTGTATGGTGACATCAGGAACATGATATATAAATGTATATGTATATATACATGCTATATATTGTAAAATATTTATTATGCATAATTTAACAATTTCTGGCCTTCAGATGATACTAAATATATAGTAGTTGCTATGATCATTTGCAGAGATTGGGGTAGGAAATATTAAAACATCTTTATAGGAAATATAAATGCTTTGTACAAATCTTATGGGAAAATGAAAAAGCAAACAAAAAAAGGGATGTTTTATCACTAATTGAATAACTATCCCATATTTATCTCAATGAACAGCACATTTGTGACTATTTTAGTATTCTTGTTTCATAATTTTCAAGGCAGGATAAATGGTATTGTTTAATTTCCATTTTCTTGAGTTGAGTTAGTTTAAAGTGGATAAAAATAACTGAATTTTTTTTAAAAATCTTTAAATAATGACATAATTAGATAAAAGAATGAGCACTAAATAATGTAAGATATGACAAAATAATAAGAATTTATAAATTATCGGGGCTTCAAGAAGGAGAGGGGAGTGGGGAAGGAGGGGAAAAATGGAAGCGGATACCAGGGGCTCAAATAGAAAGCAAGTGTTTTAAGGGGAACAAATGTACCAAAGTGCTTGACACAAGGGATGTATTTGTGGATTGTGACAAGAGTTGCATAATCCCCCAATAAAAAAAGAATGAATCCTAGATCATGATCAAAGGATAAATTGACCAAGAACATATAGCCATAATAAACATAACATGCTCCACTAAAGATCCTCAAAATCCATGAATTAAAAACCTCCCCCAGAAGGAACAAAAATACCAAACACAAATAATACAATATGATAGCAACTGACCTACATTTAGCATTAACAGCACTGAATGTAGATGGACTATATGCATTAATCAAAAGAAAAATATGTCTAGCTGATTAGGAAATACGATATATCATTATGCTGTCTTAGAGGAACACACTTCTCTAAATAAACAGAGAATCAAAAGATGCCCCCAAAATCTTCCAATCCATTGGCAACCCAAATGGGTAGCGGTGGCAATATTGATTCCTGCTAAAATTAACATCTAAGTAAATGACATGATTAAAGAAAAGAATGGACATTAAATAATGATCAAAGGATAAATTGATGACCAAGAACTTATAGACATAATAAATAAACATAACATACCTAATTATATATCCTCAAAATCCATCAACCAAATCCTCAAAGGTCTAAGAAAAGAAATCACCAAATCAGTAATAGGAGGTTTCAGTATACCACTTTTTTAGGAAGGATAGAAAGGAAAGAAATTCAATAAAGAAATGTATTGAAGAGCTAAACAGTACTAAGAAATATCTTGACACAATAGACATTGACAAAGTTAAGCAACCAACAGCAAAAAAAAAAAATCCTTCTCTAACACACATATTCTAAAATAGACCACGTTAGGTCATAAAACAAGCCTTAATAAATTTAAACATATAGGGATTATTTGAAATCATCTTCTCAGATCACAGTGCCAGAAAACTGGAAATCAATAATAGAAAGAACAAAAACACTCAGACAGAGACATGGAGACTCTACAACATGTTACTTTAAAAAGACTGGTTATTGGCCCAAATGAGAAATGAAATTAGAAACAGGTGAAACTAGAAATAAAAGCGAATGATAACACAACATACCAAAACCTATGAGACACAGCAAAAGCAGTTATCAGAGATCAGTGTAGAAGAATTAATGAACATACAAAAAGGAGATAAAATCATTTTCAATATTTTAACACAATAGTTCCAACAAATCAGAGCAGCGATAGTACCATAAAAACTTCAACAACAAAATAAAATAAGTCATTCAGTGTTAGGAGAAATAAATTTTCCGAAAAACAAAGGGAAAAAAATCAACAAAATGAGAAATTGGTGTTTTTGAAAGGGCCAAAAAGATTGACAAACCATAAGCAAACCTAAGGAAAAAAAAAGAGAACAGATGAAAATATCCAGAATTAAAGAGGAAATGGGTAACATCACAATAGATCAAAATAAAATGTAAAGAAGAATAACATCATATTATTAAAGTAGCATTCCTACAATTTTTATCATCTAAATGACATGGAAAAATTTTTAAAAAATACACCCTGTACTCAAATTAGCTCAGTTGGACATTAAGAACTTGAACAGACCCATATCTAAAGAAGAAATAGACAAATGCAACAAGAAACTCACAACCAAGAAGAAAACCAGATGGCTTCACATGAAAATTCTACCTAGAATCCAGAGAAGTGCTGACACCAATTCTACCAAAATGTTCCAGCATATAGAAAGGGACGGGTAATTCCCAAACTCATTTGACTAACCCATCATAACTCTGATAAAAAAAAAACAGGAAAAGGGCACATAAAATTAGAAAACTATAGGCCAGGAGCCCTTATGAACTAGATGCAAAAGATCTTTAAAAAATCCTGGTCAAAAGAATCGAAAAACATATAAAAAAGTAATGTATCATGATCAAGTGAGATCCATAGCAGGGCTGCAAGGATGGTTCAAAGTTTGAAAATCAATCAGTGTAATACACCACATAAAGAAGATAAGAATAAAAGTTCATGATCATATTAATTGATGCAGAAAAAGAATTTGATGATATCCACCACCCATTTCTAATAAAGACATGCAATAAGGTAGCTATAGAAAAGAAATTCCCCAACACCATAATGGTCATACATGAAAAACCAACAGCCAATATACTCATAGGGGAAAAGTTGAAAGTACTCCCATTAAAAAATTGAAAGCAGACAATGATGTCCCTTTTTGCCACTTATATACAACATTGTGCTGGAATTCCTAGCCAGAACCATAAAAAACAACAAGAAATGCAAGAAATACAATTGGAGAAAGAAAAGGGAAATTCTCGCTATTTGCAGATGATAAGATTTTACATAAAGAAAACCCCAACGTCTCCACAAAAGAATTATTGGAACAAATGCAATTGAAGAATTTAATGAAGCTGCACGATATAAGATTAGCAAGCAGAAGTCAATTGAATTCCTATATGCTAGTGATGAGATTTCGGAAAGGACATCAAGAAAACAATACCAGTCACAATAGCCACACACAAATTGAAATACCTAGGAATAAATCTGTGGCAGTCATGTGCTTATGTTAATTTTATGATTGAAATGTAGAGGTGGAGTCTAGCCTGTTAATCTGGAGATAGCCATTGAGTAGCCAATGAGGCCTCTGTGTGGGCATGGCTTTCTCCTGACACTCTTGGGAAGTCTTGCGATGTTTCCCGCATGAAGATGAGAAGCTCTCTTCCCCAGTTGCTGGGAATAAGTCTCAGAGACGATGAAAAACAGACAAGACAAGATGGCAGCGTCCAAGAAGCTGGAGAAGCCGGCGGAGAGACTACATGGCTTTGCCCTGATGGAGCCAGACCACTGAAGCTGGGGGGTGGGGGGGTGCCACATGGAGACCTCTGCCAGCGATGAGTTGCTTCTGCTGTGGATGGACCCTGAGCCCTGGAAGTGAGGAGCCATGTGGAGAACCCTGCCAGCACCGGGATTCTGCACCCACCGACCT
>PVJH01028176.1:0-27660 GCA_004026705.1 Nesogale talazaci
TTATGAAGTGTCGAATTTCACAGAGGTCAGAAAACAATGTTTGTGTTGCCTTCCTCCAGGTAGTCCTTGTAAATATTTTATTGCTGCCTCTGCCATATGGTTCAAAAGAAGTTACCCTGAGCACAACCCGGAGCTACGAGTGTAATAGTCTCTCTGATACGAGACAACTGCGACTTGTCACTCCTGCTGCCTTTGTAAGGCCCTCCAAAAACCGGCCACGTCATAGAAACACCTTGAAAAACTGATTTGCGGCCTATTTCAGCCACAGGTCCCCAGAAGGAGAATGGAGACTGGCAGAAATGAGGTACTCAGAGAGTGGGGAGACAGGTGGGCCGCGGGCCGCCAGGTACACTCAGAAAAGTGTCCAGGAGGGAGGGGAATTGATTAACAGGGTCGACATCTGGCAGGCCGCAAGGAAACTCTAACACAGAATCCACGGGCTCCTGCAGTTCCTCTCTCACCTCGCCCACCCCGGGACTCCCGGCTCTGAAGGCTCGGGAAAGCCCCCCAAGCTTCCCACTTCTCTCTATGTCCTTCCTAGCTGCTTTCTCAATCCGCTGCTCTCCTCCCTCTTTTCCTTGCCGGCCCTTCTGTACTTGGTCTTTTGCTTGAAAGTACTTTAAGGTCCCGTGGCCTCAGCTGGAAAGGAGCCTCATTTCTTCCTCCCCCGTTCTCCCCCAAGGCCAGGCCCCTCCTCTCCGTGTGGCCGACGCTCCCGCTGAGCCATGAGGATGATCTATTTCTCGAGTCCTCCAGTGGGCTGGCCCTCCATGACGCCAGCCGGCTCCTCCGCCCTGCCCCCACGCCTCCTCCCCCCACCCCATCCCAAACTCTACGACCTCGGAAACTGCGCCCGGCTCCCGGAGGTCCTGGCCCAGAGGCAAGATGTTTCTGACCCACGCCGAGGCGGGTCGTGGGGGACGTACCTCTCTGCAGGCGTGAAGCTCCGGTCCCGTTCCCTCGGTCACCTGGAAGGCGGTCCCAGCCCAGAGCAGCAGCCGCAGAAGCCGGGCTGCGCGCCCGGCAGGTGCTGCCCGGTGCCTGGCACAGGGACGGCGGCTGCGCCCGGGCTCAGCCATCGCGCTGTCGTGGGCGAGCGGCGACAGCGGCTCAGGTGCTGCGGCTGCCCCTGCTGCGGGCAGAGGGCGGAAAAAAAGAGGGGGAGGGAGGTACACAGGGGGAGGCTGCAAGGGGCCGGACTCGCTCCAGTCACCTCCCTGCGGCTACGCCAAGGCCGCCCATCCTTCCTCCTCCCTTCCTCCTCTTCTCCTCCTACCCACGTCGCCTAGGCAACCGCCTCTTCTTCCCGTTCCCGCGGGTGGGGCTAGGACCACGCGGGCCTGTGCCGCTCACCTGCCGGTCGCCATGGCAGCCGCCACCGCCGGCGCGCGCCGGTGGAAATGCGCGCGCCCGAGAGACCGCAAGCCGCCCCAAAGGCGGGCGCGCAGAGCTCGTGCACAGCTAGGGGACCCGGCACCCTCCAAACCATGGCCACCGAACCCAGCTTGCCCTCTGCCCTTTGGGGCCTTGGGCTATTTGTGAGCATCTCCGATTTTGTAGAAGAGCCCCGCACGGCGCCTCGGTCAGACGCCAGGCTGCTGGGGGTCGGTCGTGAGAACGCATTCAGCGGCTCGGCGGAAGAAAGATCTGGCGGTCTGCTTCCGGGCCGATTATAGCCCAGAAAGCCCCGCGGGCGCGTTCTGCCCTGTCCCCTGGCGTCTCACCTGTGAGTCAGCAACCGAATGGATGACACCTAACAAAAATGGTCTCGCTGTAGCCCTTCCGTAAGCAGCTAGCGTGTGTGTGAAGGAACAGCCTTCGCGGTGCCAGCCACTGCCACAGCAGTGTCCCCGGGACTGGACAGCTAGGCCCCCGCCTCCATCCGCACTTTTTACCAGCCTCAAGCGGTTCAGTGAGCAGCCTTGAGGTTTCCTCAGGAAAACTGAGTTTACACCAGGAGGGTTTGCCTTCGCCAGCAATGTCCCAAGCACGAACACGCCGGGTGTTCCGCCGCTTTCTCCATTGTTCGGAAGGTCGGAAAGTCTTTTGCGAGGTAAGAGGGAGATAGAAATCCCCCAGTTACGAGGCCTTCTTTCCTCGGCGGACGCCCTTGGCAGACGCCGGGTTCCCGAGTGCGAGCGAGCGCAGCGCTGCCAGGCGGGCTCTGCCGGCTTTTGCGCTCCGCACTCCCCGCCGCGCCCCCTCTCGCGATGATCCGCCAGGTGGCGCCCTTCTGAAAGGGCATTCATCTCGGTCATAAATGGCGGCGCCGTTGCCTGGCAACCGGAGCTGGGCGTGCCAAGCCCTAGAGACCCGAGATCGGCCGCGAGCTAAGCTTGTGCGCGGCCGAGGTGGTCTCCCCTTCCTCTCCAGAGCGCCTAGCTCGGCCGTTAAACATGCCTCCCACCCGGGACCACTTTCAGCACTTTCTGCTGGATAACGATAACTCCTACTTGGGAAAACGGCAGGCTTCCCAGGTACTTGCTTGACTCCGAGCAGTCGGTTTGCTCGGCGATTCCAGGTTCCCACATCCAGATGGTTTCAGAGGTGCTTTTGAGCTGAGGGTCACGGAGCCCAAGCCTTACAGCCCAAGCATGCCATGAATGTCTGTCTTCACACCGTCTCTAAGTTCTAATTAATACCAGCATGTGTCCGTGTGTGTGTGAGTGCTGTCGCATGAGTTTGGTCAAGGAGCTGAGATTTTAGAAGTGTTTGGATGTTTGAAGTGCAAAAGAAGCTGGATCCAATTGTCACTATTTATTTGACTTCAGGAAGTAAAAGATCCCCCCAGTTATCATGATCCCAATTCTGCCTTACAAATTCAGCTAGATCGGAGGATGTACACTGGAATAGATGGGAACTAGAAACACAGGGAATCCAGGTCAGATGAAACCCTCAGGACCAGTGGATGGGGAAGCAAAGGTGAGGTCGAAAGGGAGAACCAATAACAAGGACCTGTTTATAACCCCCCTCCCAGGGGGATGGACAACAGAAAAGTGAGTGAAGGGAGACGTTGGACAGTGTAAGATATGATAAAATAGGGACTGAGCCCCGGTGGCTTAGTGGTTGTGCGCAGGACTGCGGCCCACTGGGACGGAGGTTCAATTCCAGCAGTGGGGCTGGGCCTCCTACTCCCACCACCGGAGAGCAGTGATGCCCCCCCAAAAAAGATATGATGAAATAATAATAAGTGATAAATTATCGAGGGTTCATAAGGGAGGGGCAGAGGAGCGGGAGGGAGGGAAATGAAGAGCTGATGCCAAGGGCTCAAGTAAAAAGCAAATGTTTTGAGAATGATGAGGGCAACAGATGACAAATGAGTTTGTCACAATGGATGGATGGATGGGTTGCCATAAGAGTTGTATGAGCCCTCAATAAAATGATTCATTAAAAAAAGAAAGTAAAGGGCTGAGCCCCGGTGGTGTAAGTGGTTGAGTGCGGGACTACGGCCCGCGGGCTTGGCGGTTCAAATCCAGAGGCGGCTCTCAGAAGCAGCACTGCGTAGCTCCCACGACCACCAGAGGCAGTGATGCCCACAAAACAACAACACAGTAAAAGGGGTTTCATATAGTCAACATACATTCATTTCCTATATGTCACTGCAAAGCACTAAGAATATACAGATAAATATACCATCTGGTTTTAGGCGGAACCCTGATGGTGTAGTGGTTAAGCATTGGGCTTCTATCGGCAAGGTCAGGTCAGCAGTTCTAAACCAAATTCCACTCCTTGGAAGAAAGATAAGGCTTTCTACTCCGGTACAGTCATTGTTGTATCAGAAACCTACAGGGGCAGTTCTACGCTATCCTCTAGGAGCGATATGTGTCAGAATAGATCCAATGGCAATGAGTCTAGGTGGCTTGGTTTGTGCTTTCAAAGAACTCTGGAAGAAGAGGTAAACACACAATAAGGACAGTAAACATGCTGACAATAGCTCGTGTGTGGTAGCAGAGTCTACCTGTGGTGCCTTGAAAGGCTTCCTTGCCCAGACATGTGACATCTCACATCTAAATACGAGCTGGCTGGGCCAGGTGTGGAAGAGGGTGAGGTGTGAGTTAGAAGGAACTAGACATTCGAGGTAAAAGCAGCAGCAGGTGCACGTACATGGAAAGGGCGGGTGGGCGGCAGAGTACAGGGTGGCTGAGGTACAGGCCTCACATGCGGTGAGAGAGAGGCTGGAGAAATTAGCTGAGGCTGCACTGTGGCAGGCTGGGAGCGCTGTGAATTAGCCTTTTCTCTGGGGTGTGCTGGGGGATGTGGAGTGCCGGTGTGACACCATGAGCTGAGTACTTTAGAAAGCACAGTGGCTTGGATGGAATGGGAGCCAAGCCAGCAGGATCCACAAGCTCCAGGAAAAAGAAGGAAGACTCTAAAAGCAGTGAGAGTGGTGACCATAGGAGTCAATAGAGAAATACACAAAGGGGATGAAGGTCTGACTGGATGTGGACCTGAGGAAAGGTAAGGCCAGGTAACTTCCAGGTATCAGAAGACTGGAGGAGTAATTGTCACTGAAGTGAGGGCAATCACAAGGGAAGATTTGGAGAGAAAGAAGATGGCTTCCTTTCTGTAGATGTGGTCTTGGTGTGGTGCCCATAGGACAGCTCAGTGGACATGAATGATTGGCAGTACGGTCGAGAGCTCTGAGTTGATGCTTATTGGGAAACCTCAGTAGCCACATAGTGCTTAAAGCTGTTGCCTGGAGTGAAGGTATCCAGGGAGTATGAGGGTAGGGAAAACAGAAGCTAGAATACTGAAGAATGCCTCCTCTGTTCTCTCTTTCTCTCTGTTAAGATTTATTGCACCAACCTGGCAGATAAACACATGTAGGGGCAACTGAAATGCAGAGAGATAAATGACTCTGTGAGCCTCGCCTTTCTAGTTCTCAGGTCTCTTGCTTTCTGATGGTCATACCAGAGTGTAGCTGTCATAGCCAGTTCTCTACTTCAGCTGTCAAGTTCACTTCCTGCAAGACTTCCCCAAGGAATAGCCGCATGGACCTGCCCTGATGCAGTCTGGGTGCTGGGGCAGCCGTGTGGAGACCCCTGCCAGTGCTGAGATGCTGACATGCTCACTGATTCAACTTTCCTGCTACAATCGGCAACATTGCGTGTGTCTTGTGAGATGGAGGAGAATTTTGTGGATCAGTGTCAAACATATGGGTCAATGTCGGACTTATGGGCTTGGGCAGCACTGGGTTAATGTTTTCTTGATGTGCACTTAGCCTTTATATAAAACTCTTAAAATATGAGTTTCTATGGATTTGTTTCTCTAATGTACCCCCTCTCTCTCTCTCTCTCTCACACACACACACACACACACACTGAAGGAGAGAAAGAAAGCAGAACTAAGAAGGCAGCTGATAAGTAACACCAGAGAAAACCGAGAGAAGCTGGATCCACAGAGGAGGAAGAGGGCAAGTGAGAGCTTCCCAGGACACATCAAAAGATAGCTGAGCTAGTGCATGCATGTCATCAGGATTGGGGGAAGGCTCATTAATCTGTGACATGCTGGTGACACACCCTTTTTGTAGAAGTAGACCAGAACTCAAAGTACTTACTGCTGAAGATCAGAGTGCAGCCTTCAGCATGGATTGCCACGCAATGCAAAGAAAACAAAAATCCTCACAACTGAACTAAGAGTTCACAACATGAGAAATAGAGAAAGACTGAAGTTGTCAAGGATTTAATTTCACTTGAGTCCACAGTTAATGATCATGGAAGCATAAGTGTAGAAATCAAGGGACCTATTGTATTGGGACAACCCGTTGCACAAGACCTCTGTAACATGTTAAAGAGCAAAGATGGCATTCTGAGGGGTGTGCTGCATGATCCAAGCCACGGTATTTTCGATCCCCTCATCTGCACAACATTGGGCACTGAGTCAGGAAGACAGAACTGCGACCTCTGAATTATGATGCTGGCAAAGCAAGAACCACGGACTCCCAGGATGACCTAACGTTCCGGAGGAAGTCAGCCAGGGGCTCCTTAGAGGTGAGGAGGTTGGGACTGCATCTTTCCTATTTTGGAATTGCTATCAGGTGAGACGAGGAAAAGGGCATTATACTTAGTAGAGGGAAAGCAAAAAAGAGAGACACCCTCAAGAGACCAACTGATGCAACAACGGTGCAGAAATGGTTCAGAGGGGACATCTGACCGCCTCTGGCTACACAGGGGAAGAGAATCCAGCTCCACAGCTGTCCAAGGCAGACGTCTGACATCCCTCCTCCTCCCAACTTTCTATTCTGACATGACACCCTACTTTTCTGTCGGGTTTGAGAATTCGTGGCAAGGATCACACAGAACTCATAGACAATAAAATTAAGGGGGTTTATTAGGGAAGTTAACAGGTTGCCACGCATCAGGATTGGTAAATAGTAAGGATACAGTCATTGGTCCACAGTACCTCTCCAGTCAGCAGACAAATCTCTGCATTTCAGCTTCTTCACTATGTGGTCCCTTGGTCTCTGTCTCCATGAGCCAGAATAGCCAGTCTTGTCAGAAGCCAGTGAGCACACACTCATTGTCTCATAGTGTGGTAGTTACTTCATCTGTTGTCAATGTGAGACGTAAAAGTCTCAAGGGGTGAAGTTTAGACTGTCACAGGTTGTAGCCTGATGCCCTTATTTGGAGGTGCTAAAGAAAAAAAAATAGCTTGCTGGAGGTGGAACACACACTCACTCCCTGAGACATTACTGATGATGAACTGCTTGGAGCTACATTGGGAAAGCCAGAGCCTGGAGCTGAAGGAGCCCGTGGAGACTGATCCCAGCACTGAGAAGCTTCTACTGCCACTGGATCCACAAGACTTCCCACTCACTGGCCTGTGATCTCCTTCCATTCGGTACCACTTCATATGTTGCGTTAGTCTGAAGAGGAATTTAAAGACTGGTATGGGACAGATGGGCTAATATTGGACTTATGGACTTGAACTGGACTGGGCTGCTTAATATGCAATCTCTTTTATATAAAACTCTTCCTTTTACATATATGAGGGTCCACGAATTTGTCCAGTCTCCCCAGACTAACACACCTCGTCTTGATACCGTTCCTCTGCTTTAGCTCATGGTCTCTCTAAGCCCCTGGTCTTGGCCTGGCTTCTTTGTTCAGTCCGATGGTCTCTCTGCTGCATCATCTAGTGACTCTGGTC
Source organism: Nesogale talazaci (assembly GCA_004026705.1). Classification (NCBI taxonomy): domain Eukaryota; kingdom Metazoa; phylum Chordata; class Mammalia; order Afrosoricida; family Tenrecidae; genus Nesogale; species Nesogale talazaci. The sequence goes on from PVJH01028176.1 coordinate 7,147, forward strand.
TAACCTCCGCCACTTCAGAGAGTTCGAATGTGCTCTGCTGGTGGTTCTTTCCATGGTCCTGGGATTTCTGCTTTCATGGGGGCTTTTATGCACAGAAGAATGACTTCGATAGAGGTATAATTTTTGTTTTTCAAGACCACATTGCCCAGGGAACAAAGGGTGATGACCTGGTTCACACCTTAATCGGGTAGACTCGACACATCCCATCTTAATCCTGCCTATTTGCCTAGTGGAGAAGTCCCTCTCAGATGGGATTATAACCACAGGCGTGGTGGTGGTGGTGGTGGGTGCCACAGAAGCAGCTCCGACCCATAGCAGCCCTCCACACAAGGGGAAAAAGTCCTGCAAAGCCCTGCTGCTCCCTCACAATGGTGCCTGTGCATGAGCCCATTGATGCAGCCGCGATGTCGATCCTTGTCACTAAGGGCCGTCCTCTTTCTCACTGCCCTTCTGCTTTACCCAGCAGGACGACCTTCTTCAGGGACTGGTCTTACTTGACACCATGTCCAAAGTATGTAACACAAAGTCCTGCCATCTTTGCGTCTAAGGATCACTCTGGTCTGCCTTCTTTCAATAGATTGGTTTGTCGTTTAAGCAGTCCATGATACTTTCAATAAATCTCCTCCAGAATCACAATTTAAATGCATCAATTCCTCTTCAATCTTCCTTGTTCAACGTCCAACTTTTGCATGCATATGATGTAATAGAGCGTTTAGATTGGTTCTCATAGGAGCATCCTTGGTTTTCAATGCTTTCAAAAGGAGGTATTCTGCAGAAAATTTACCTAATACAATGCATCTTTTTTAAATTACCTTTTTATTTTTGGGGATCATCACTGCCCTCTGGTGGGAGCGGGAGGCCCAGCCTTGCTCCTGGAGAGCTGCTGCTGGATTTGAACTGCCAAGCCAGTGGGCCGCAGTCCCGCACTCAACCCCTACAACCCCAGGGCTCAGCCCTACAATGCACCTTTTGACCTCTTGACTGCTGTTTCCATCAGCAGTGACTGTGGAACCAACTACAACCAAATCCTTGACAACTTCAACTTTTCCTCCATGTATCATGATGTCACCTATTGGTACAATGGTGAGGACTTTGGTTTTTCTTACATTGAGTTGTATACTGATGGCTACAATCCTTGATCTTCATCAGCAAGTGCCTCAAATCCTCCACTTTCAGCAAGCAAGTTTCGGTCATCTGCAAATCACAGGTAACATGTTAATCAGCCTTCTTCCAATTCTGATGCCACGTTCTCTGATTATTTGTTCAGCGTACACATTGAACTGGTCTGGTGAGAAGCTACAACCCTGACGCACACTTTTCTGATTTTAAACCAGACATTGTGCCCTAGTTCTCGTCACATACTTACCTGTTGAGCCATGTACAAGTTCCTCATGAGGACAATTAAGTGTTCTGGAATGCCCATTCTTCTCAAGATTTCCATAATTTACTAGGGTCCACACCTTTGCACAGTCCATGAAACAAATAAACATTTTTCTGGTGTTCTCTGCTTTCAGGCAAGATCCATCTTGCAGCAGCAATTATATCTCTTCTCCACATCTTCTTCTGAATCTGACCTGAACTTCTAGCAGTTCCCTGTCAATGTGCTTCTGCAAGTGTTATTGAATGATCATAAGTAGAATTTTACTTGCAAGTGGATATCAACGCTATTGTTCTATAGTTTCAGCATTGTGTTGGGCACTTTTCTTTGGAATGGGCACAAATATGGATCACTTCAGTCAGTTGACTAGGTAGCTGTCTTCCAAATTTCCTGGCATAGCTGAGTGTTTTCAGTGCTTCTTCAGCTGACACATCTGTCAATTCCTGGTGTTTTGTTTGTGGCTAATAAGTTCAGTGTAGTTTGAACTTCTTTCTTCAGCACCATTGGCTCTTGCTCATATGCTACCTCCTGAAATGATGGACTGTCCACTTTTTGGTACAGTAACTGTGCACTTTTTCCATCTTATCATGATGTTTCCTGCATAATTCAATATTTTGTTTTCAGAATCTTTCAAGACTGCAACTCAAGGCTTGAATTTTTTCCTTCGGTTTTTTTTCAATTTCAGTTATGCTGAGTGTCTCCTTTCTAATTCAAAGTCCTTGTAAATTTTCTTAAAATATATGACTTTGGGCTGAGCCCCGGTGGCGTAGTGGTTGTGCGTGGGACTGCGGCCCACTGGGATGGAGGTTCGATTGCAGCTCCACGGAGTAAATGCTGTGCCTCCTACTCCCACCACCTGAGAAGACTTTGTCTTCTTGAGCTGCCCTTTAGAATGTTCTGTTTGACTCCCTGACTTCATCCTTTCTTTCATTTATTTTGACTACTCTACTATTGAGAGCAACTTTCAGAATCTCTTCTGGCATCCACATTGATCTTTTCCTTTTTTTTGGGGGGGGGGGGCATCACTGCTCTCCAGTGGTGGGAGTAGGAGGCCCAGCCCCACTGCTGGAATTGAACCTCCGTCCCAGTGGGCCGCAGTCCCGCGCACAACCACTACGCCACTGGGGCTCAGCCCACTTTGATCTTTTCTTTCCTGTCTTTTTAATGACCTTCTGCCTTCTTCATGAATGATGATCAAGCATGCAATCAAGACACACTGATAGTTACTGGTGATTAAAATGCAAAAGTTGGAAACAGGAAGGAACAGTAGTTGGGAAATATGGACTTGATAGAAATGGAGCTGAAGATCACATGATGGAATTTCGCAAAACCAATGATTTGGTCATAGTAAATACCTCTTCTCAACAACAGAAAATACACATGGATTTCCCCAGATGGAATTCACAAAAATCGAATTGCTTACATTTGTGGGCAGGCACATGGAGCTAATTATCAGCAGCTAAAGCGAGACCAGGTATCAACTATGGACCAGACCATCAATTGCTCATATGTAAGTTTAGGGGAAATACAATTAAAACAAATCCAGAGTCAAACTATGATTTTGAGCCTGTCCCACCTGAATTTCCTGATTATCAAAAAAACCGATTTAATACGTTGAACATTAATGACAGGAGACCTGATGAGCTGTGGGAGGACAGAAACCAATTTCTGATGGAACTTGTTGGTGGAATTAAACTCGACCACGAGCATAGTGGCTAGACTTTATAGTACATCACATGACTTGAAGAGCTATCCTCAAACAGGAACAACCACAATTGTGAGGACAGCACAAGACCAGGCCGTGCTGTATTCCGTCAGAGCCAATAATGTTTCTATTTGTCATTTTGGTTTATTCATCTTTTTTAATTTCTCATCTTCCTTGGTAATAGCAGTGTCTGGTCAGTTGGGTTCAATTCAACTTCAGTGAGTTGACTCACACCCGCATTTTGCCATCTTTGGGCTACAGTATTGGATAGGCTGAATGAGATGTCTACGAGGTTGAATTTCTACTCTCTGGCATTCAGACATTGCTTGAACCAAGACTGGTTTTAGCACATCCCTGTGGTAGGCCACGGTGCGCAGCCCTGGGAGACAGTGATGACCCACCGGCATTTTAAGTGTGGAATGAAGAGATCAACTGTGTGCCATTTCCCTTCATGTTCATGGGTTTTCAGACACTTTAGGGCGGTGGATGTTTTTCTTTGACTCTCCTGCTTTCCTTAATGACCCGTTGAGTGAAATGTTTCCTCTATTTCAGACATTGCGCTCTCATAACCCTCCTCTGCCTACCCCTTTTTGGAACTTCTGTTCCTTCCCCTCCCACCCCCAAGTATAATATTGCACAATCCCTACATATGAACTCTTCCTTCTAGTCAAATTTTCTTTCCCCAACTTCAATGATTGCTTCCTGGGAATGGCCCTCGGGGCTTGGGGTCTGCTCTGACTTTCCCCCAAGGAGGCATCTCCTTCCAGCTTTCTCTCCTTAGGTACAGTGGGATGTCTCACCATTACTTCTCACCCAGCCTCTCTATTCCCGAAGGCATCATCTTTCCTCCCTGTCCTGGCTCCTCCATCACTGTCCCATGTTACCCTTTCCCAGTATTCCTGGCCTGGCTCCATTGCCAATTCAAAGACTGAAAATTCAGGATAATCAAAGGAGGAAGTTTCTCCTTGCAGGTCTCCCTGAGATTCAAATCAAATCAGATGAAGTAGAGATGGGCATCACTGAGGTCGCTGGACCAGCAAAGCCTCTTGTAAGCAGGTCTTGGGTGTGATCTCTTTTTTGCAGAAATCCCCGTACAAGACCCCGACTCACCTGGCTCAGCAACAGGAGCCCTGGAGCCACCTCAGTTCAACTCCCACAATCAGCTCCATAAGGCGGGACGTCGCTTTCTATGACCCCAAGGTACCTAGCGTTGAAATAGTATCCACTTCCCCTACACTTAGGACTCAGTCCAGTGCAGGGTCACCCATCGCTGACTGCTTTGGGATCTTTTTTGTCCCCACCATCATCCAAGATCCTACTCAAACCAATTCATCTGACCTCTGGGATGTCAGGGGCTTTAGGATTAACTCCAGGCAGTTACCTGGCCCATCGCTTTCTCACCAGACTTCTGATGAAAACATGGGCTGAATACAATGATGAATGAGGTAAGAACCATGAAACCCAAGTCAGGGACGGGATTCCAGTGAGAGCTCCCCGCCCTCAGACCAGCAGACACAAGTGTGGATGACAAGTCCTGTGGACAACAACGAGCATGTGAGGTGTTGTGGGTCTCAGCAGCCGCCAGGCCTTCGCTCTGCCTTGGGGGAAGAGGAGAGTCCAACCACTGACTTGAGCAGGAGCAGAGGTGGCCAAGCCTCTAAGAAATCCTGAGCCAAGTAGAAAAGTCTTAGGCCTGGTGAGCTACACCGTGAATGCACCAGTCGCTCCTTGGGAGAAAAACAGAGGCTGTGTGATTCAGTCTCAGTAACCCAAAGAGGCTGTTTTTGCCTGTCTCGGGGTCACAGAGTCTGAATTGAGTCCATAGCAGTGGATTGGGTTTGGGCAGTCTTTGTGGACCCGCAGGTGCTTGGAAACCACCTTCTGAGCCATCTGACGCCACATGTGAATGAAATTGTCAGAAGTTTGAGTCAACTTAGTGGCAACTGGTTGGGTTTTTGGTTTGGTAGACACCAAAGGATGACCTGGATTTCCGCCTGTCAGTCTTGTACAACCACCACATGGGGGCGTTCAAGAACAAGAGCGAGATCCTGCTGCACCAGGAGACTCTTCAGGAGCCGTGCAGGTGAGTGCTGGGGGCGGCATTTCCCACAGAGGGCACAAAAGGTAAAGTGTTAGTCAGGGACAGAAAATGGCAATAAATAGACATGCATTTGTGTGCAAACTTTCATATAGATACACATATATACATATATATATATTTAAACCTCTGCATCTCTAATGCAATTTCTGCATTTTTATTGCTGACCATCAGCAAAAATCCTTCAGTTGGGCTGAGCCCCAGTGGCATAGTGGTTGTGCGCGGGACTGCGGCCCACTGGGATGGAGGTTCAATTCCAGCAGTGGGGCTGGGCCTCCTACTCCCACCGCCAGAGAGCAGTGATGCGCCCCCCCCCCCCCCCCCCAAAAAAAAAATCCTTCAGTCATGGGTAGTGGTATAAGCAAATAAAATGGTCCCATTCTTTCGACCAACAGGGGGGTAGGAGTCCCTTTGCCTCCTTACTTTTGAGGTGTCGCAACCAACTACCTCTCTCCTCACCTTTCTGATGGATTTCCTTCCTGTTCTTCCATCTTCTAGAACTGCTAAAATAGCAGAATTCTTACAGTCTCCCCCACAGCCCTCGTCCACATCAACGACTAACATCAGACACTGGATCAACCCTAAGAAGGAGTCCATCTACAGCACCCAGGGGTCCATAGGTCAGTGTTCGGTAGCCGACTGGCTGGGCAGATGGTGGGGCCTTGGGAGTTGAGGCCATCAGCTGGACCCGGGGAGCTTGTAACACTGGTGACCTCGTTGGAATAACTGACAGTACCAGAGGACAGCGTAGCCAAGAGGGATCAGCTCTTTCAGAGGCTTCTAGCAATCAGCTTTCGATCCAGGGGTCCAACACTTCCACCAAGGGCAGATAAAGAGTGGAAACTAGGGAGTGGGAGACCTACAACCACTTCCTGTCAGTCGTCTTAAGTTTCCCCAGAATCCTCTCTGTGGTGCCTCCAAATGGTGGAATGATGAAAGGTTCCCTAAAGAGGCCAAGGGTCATAATTACTGCTTTCTCCTTTCTCCAGTGTCCCCCCACACGGCAGCCACCAATGGAGGCTACTCCCGGAAGAAGGATGGGGGCTTCTTCTCTACCTAGCTTGGCGACTTCTGGTGACTCCTAGTGGAACACCCTGCCTGCCGCCCCCTCCATTAAACAGACTGGTGCAAGACGAGGCCTCTTGTGTCTGTTACCCCTGGACTCCAAGTTGTCACTTGGTTATCCTTTAAAGTGCCAGGGAAATGTCTCAATTTCTAGAAAGTAGTACAGTGAGCCTATGTGCACCTTGGAAAGTTACAGTGCTAAGAATCAGGACGGCGTGGCCCCACCTTTCCACCACTTGCCTGTTTGCCTCATCCTGTGGTGGTTTGTGTGGCTGATAACTATTTGCAAGGCCTTTTATATTTTGAAATAAGAGGGGGGACGTTCACAGAGCAGATCAGATTTATATTCCCCACTTGCTACCAGTCTGAGTCATATGCTGCAGCCTCCTTGGTGTTGCTGGCATTTAAGGGCCAGAACACTCATATGAATTAGCAGTGCCTATGCTGCCCAAACTTCTGAGAAATAGGCATTCGGTGAACTGTGTCACTGGTATTTCAATATAAGGGAAAAGGTTTCAGCAAAGCCTCCAGACTGAGAAAAGCCTACAAGGAACGGGGCTCCCCACTTTGGAAGAAAAAGCCACTGTCAGGAAACATTTTATAAAATGGAGTTACATTACGGTTGAGCGCTCTGTTGCTGTGGGAAAAGCCGGCAGTTCTAACCTACCAGCTGCTTCAGGGGAGAAAACTGGGGCCGCCAGCGCCAGCTTTCATCAACATTTACAGCCTTGGGGCCCTCCGACAAGCTTCAGTTCTTTCCTCCAGGGCTGCTGAGTCAGGGCAGATTAGGAATTGTCATCTGAAACTGCATTTGCTTGCAACAAGGACTTAAGTAAGCCTACCAATAGTCAAGTATTTTAAATCATATATTTCAAGTTTATAAAATTGCCATCTCCTAGGAAAAGAGAACAGGCGTTTTCCTGAGACAACTTTAAATTATTTGAGGGCTGAGCCCCAGTGGCGTAGTGGTTGTGCGCGGGACTGCGGCCCATTGGGACGGAGGTTCAATTCCAGCAGTGGGGCTGGGCCTCCTACTCCCACCATCGGAGAGCAGTGATGCCAAAAAAAAAAAAAAAATTATTTGAGAGGGGCATTAACTATTTCCTTTGTTTCACCAGATATTCCAAACCAGTTAGCTGGTCTCAATGTCACGAGCTGCTTTAGTCCTCTTGGGATGACAAATGCAAGCAGAAGCTAACACTTCAAACTCCCCTGTGACCACAACAGTTAGTGCATTTGAACCACTGATCTTGAGCCACTGACTAGTGCCTCCCCTTTCCAGCACTACTCAAAAACAAAAGGACCAACACCAACAAAAACAACCAAACTCCTCTGTAATCGTTTGAAAGCTGAAGGACAGAGTAGAACTGTCCGGGTTGGGGGGGAGGGGGGGTGTTCCATGGCTGTCAATCTATAGGGGAGTGGACTTCAAACCACTGAGCTCGTGACCTATGCCACTAGGGCTTCTTTTGAAAACCTTAAAGGCAGTTTGTAAAAACTAAGTCACAAAAACCAGTCGTTAAAAAAAGGAGGCGGGAGGTGTATGAGTACCCAATAAAATGATTCATTAAAAAAAGGGGGGGAGGGGAAAGAGGAGCTTACACCAAGGGCTCAAGTGGAAAATGTTTGGAAATGAATGTGGCAAGGTGTGCAAATGCGCTTGATGTCTTGATTGTTATAATAGCTGTAAGAGCGCCTAATATTTTTTTTAAAAAGGAGGGGGGTAGGGCTGAGCCCTGGTGGCGTGGTGGTCGCGCGCAGGACTGCGGCCCACTGGGTTGGAGGGTCAAATCCAGCAGCAAGCCTGGGCCTCCTACTCCCACCACCAGAGAGCCAAAAACCCCAGAAATGGCAGACCCTAACATTGTTCCCATTTCTGAGACGTTTGGGCAGCATAGGCACTGCTAATTCAGATGAGTGTGCTGGCCTTCAGATGCCAGCAACCCCGAGGAGCCTGCGGTCGATGACTCAGACTGTCAGGCGGCGGAGAGCGGAAACCTGATCTGCACGGGGACCGTCCCCCTCTTATTTCAAATCAGGCAATAGAAAAGGCCAGGCAGCAATATGACGCTTCCGCTCTTAGAATGAGATCGCAGAGTGAGACCCCGCCAAGTATCGGAGCAATCCAAGTCTCTCGACTGAAGGAGGGCGGGGTCTGTGAAGCAGCGCGGCCTCACCGCAGGCCCAGCCCCGACGGGCCTCGGCACTCGTTCCTCCGCCGCTCCCATCGTCGTTACGCCCGAGGCCTCGGCAGGTGAGCGGGCGCGCCCCAGCCACCTGCCCCGGCAGCGCACCCCAGGGTCGGGCTCAGATCAGAATCGCCTCGATAATCAGCGACCCGGGACAAGCCCGGCCTCGTCTATCTGATCAATTCATCACTTCTGAGCGCCGGGCCCGTGGGACCAGCTCCGGGACCTCGGGGACCGCAGCGCCGCCGCCGCCCGACAGGCCTCGCTGCACAGCGCCCCGGGGGGCTTCGCAGGAGGGCGTCATTTCATTTCGGGTTGGCCCGGCGGGGCTGGGGTCCAGACCCGATCAAATAAGATCAAGGTGTAGGGGGGGAGAGGGGCGCGGGGGCGGGCTCACGCACTCGCCTGGCACCCCCCACACGCGCCCACTCACACACAGACACACGCACACATTCGGGCCACACGCGCCTCCCACGAAACTCCGCACACAAACCTGACCCCACGCCACTCTCCCGCCAATGAGCGAGCGGAAGTCCGCCCTTTCTTTTTAAACCCTCCGCCCCTCCCCCACCCCGGAGGCTTCTGGGAGGAACCACCGAGGATTGGCGGGTGACTCCCTTCAGCCTCGGGCGAGTGAGTGCTTTGCTGCCCCCGCGTGGACTGGAGGGGAACCCAGATTCCAGCGACTCCAGGAACACCTTCCCACGCTCTTGAATTACTGTGGTTGTGGTTACTTTGGATTTTTCTGTATAGTTACAGATTTGTATTTATATAGTTTTCAAATCTTAATTTTTTTCTTTGTCTTAAATTTATATATATATATATATATATATATATATAGAGAGAGAGAGAGAGAGAGAGAGAGAGAGAGAGTTTGGTATGAGATTATTCAGTCTCAAGTAGTTTATATGTTAATGGATGATCCTTTTCCCTGGAAACTTGTAAACCTGCTTATACCAGGAAGAGGATCCGTTTTGGAGTTCCTGCTTGCCAGGGAGAACACAAACATCATTTTCCCAAAGGGAAAGGCGAGGAATGGATTATTTAAAGCCCAGGTAGGTGATCTGGCTGTCTGTGAAATGGATAAAAGGAGGCAAGCATACCCCAAAGTAAAGAGTGAAAAATAATGATAAGCACATAGTGAATGCCTCTCACAGTAGCAACACAACATCGACATTACTGTTCCTTCCGATTCCCTTTCCAAGTAGTATAGGAATGCCTACACCAAATCCACTGCTGAAGAATCGATCCAAACTCATTAGCACCCTCTCAGACAAGGTGGACTGCCCTATTGGGATCCCATCTTAATGGAAGCAGACCTTACCGCCTCATCTTCGTCTCATAGATCAGCTGGTGGGTTTGAACTTCCACTCGGTCAGTCCTTAACCATCGCACCACCAGGCCAACTTGAAATAGGAGCAAACCAAACACAGTGCCATCGAGTTGATTCTGATCCTCTGCAACACCATGGGACAGGGCAGAACAGTCCCAGTGGGTGTCTGAAGCTGCAAATGTTCACGGGACCACGAAGCCTCATCTTTTTTCCAAGGAGCAGTGGATGGATTTGAACTGTCAGCCTTGTGGTTAGTAGCCCAAAATGAACTCAACACCAGAGGTCCCCTTTAGGAATCCCATTTAGGATGAATAGGGACACTTAATCAGAAAATTTGTCTTATTTTGTAGATTACAGGTATTTCTCGTTGTATTGCATTGCACCAATTTGTTTATTTTAGCAAATTGAAGGTTTGTGGTGACCCTGAGCCAAACCTATTGGTGCAGTCTCCCAGTATCGTATACTCACTTCATGTGTCTAGGTCACATTTAAACTTTTCATAATGCTATGGTGTGCTTTATAGACTACAAACAGCAATCCCACTGCCTTGGAATAAATTCCAGCTCGATGCCACCTTCCTCCAGTGGGTTCCAAGACTGCAAATCTTCCCAGAAGCACACCGCATCATCTCTCTCCAGTGACGAGGGGGTTTGAATGGCTGACCTTGTGGCTAGCAGCCCAATGCTTAACCCAGTGCCCCCACCAGACTTCCGTTCATAGACAGCAGCGTGGTACACACACCTTTTCTTTGTACCGGCAAATAAAAAACTTCTGACTCACTGTATTGTAATATTTGTCTTATAGTGGTATCTTGGAACTTGGACACCGACTATGTCTGGTGTTCTTCTACCAGAAAATTATTTTTGAAAATATAATCAGGGAGCTGAGCCCCGGTGGCGTAGTGGTTGTGCGCGGGACTGCGGCCCACTGGGACGGAGGTTCAATTCCAGCAGTGGGACTGGGCCTCCTACCACCACCGGGGAGCAGTGATGCCCCCCCCCAAAAAAATTAGTACTTGTATCAGTGCCCCTACATGTGCAGATTAGACCGACAAGGGGAAAGTGCCTGTTGATCGGGACGGACATCCCATCGGCCCACGGCTCCTCGGGCTCTGGTGATGTCAGTGAGCTTGATGACATAGTGCTATCTCATTGGGCTGCTACACACAGTCAGCCATTTGAAACCAGCTGCTCCTTGGGAGAAAAAAGTTTTCTCCTCACACAAAGAGTGGCAGTCTTGGGGCTGAGCCCCGGGGGGGTTAATGGTTGTGTGCGGGACTGCGGCCCACAGGGTTGGTGGTTCAAATCCAGCACTGCTCTCCAGGAGCAAGGCTGGGCCTCCTACTCCCACCCGGGGAGTGATGCTCCCCCCCCAAAAAAAAGAGTTACGGTCTTGAAGACACTGCCCCCGAGTCTGAGTGTAAACTCCTGAAGCTAGGAGCAGCACACGGGCTGCACCCCAGAACTTCCACCCAGGTGGCACGCCACCACTGAGCACCCAGAGCACCCTGCTCCTGAACAACGTGGGATCGCTGCGGGCCTGCTCGCGTTATGGAGACACAGGTGCCGGGATCACCACAACCACAGCCAGTAACATCCGGGCTGCCTAGGACTGCAGTCGGAGGCGAAAATAAGGGGATCAGCAGTCCTGGGGGAAGTGGTAGAGAACTGGGCAGGGAGGGGGAGGGAAGCCAACAAACTCAGGGATAAAGGAACAAAAGACCGAAAAATGATGGTGACGAGGCCTGGTGGGTTTTCATCAAGCGCAATGTATCCTAGAGGAATTACTGAGAGTCAAGTGGAGGGTGAGCATAACAATGGGGCAGGAAGAAGGTGAAAGGAAATAGAGGAAGGAAGTTGGAAGTAAAATCTATATCTATATGCATGTATATATATATATAAATATATTGCAGTGAAAGGGATAGATGGAAATTCACATATATTTATATAAATACATGTATTTATGTATTAGTATAGCAGATGAACTTTGGGCCTCTACTCAAGGCCTCCCTAAACACAAGAACATTTTGTTCCAATAACCTGGCACTCTTTGATACTCATCTTCCCAACACGATTACTGAAAACAAGATGGGTGCATAAGCACGTAGTATCAAAAGTGGCTATCAAAATATACAGCGTCTGGGGATCTTAAAGGCCTGAAGATAAACAAGTGGCCATCTAGAAGGGAAGCAAATAAGCCTACATGGTAGACACAAACCAGCCTGTGTGACCATCAGGTGTTGAGGGAATCGGGTATCGAGTGTCAGAAGATCTCAAACAATTATACTGATGCGAACGCGGGGTTGGAGTGGAGACCCAAAGCCCATCTGTAGACAACTGGACAGCTCACGACAGAAGGGTTACAAGGAAGGGACAACCAGGGCTCAGTGCAGCACTGAGGAAACACATTATTCCTCAAGTCCTAAATGGTTCTCTCCCACTACCATGATTGCTGGAGAAATTAAATGCCGTAATTGTTCTTTTTTCACTTGTTTTAATTCTATCTGGGGGGGCATCACTGCCCTCTGGTGGTTGTAGGAGCTAAATTTTTAAAAGTCATAGTAGCTGTATATCTATATTGAGAGCAAGAGTAGGAATATGGATGCCTACTCGATGGTCTCGACAATAACAAAGCTCTACTTTAGCGTTTTGTGGCCATCACTGCCCTCTGGTGGGAATAGGAGACCCAGCCTCGCTCCTGGAGAGCTGCTGCTGGATTTGAACTGCCAACCCAGTGGGGTTCAGTCTCACACTCAACCACTATGCCACCGGGGCTCAGCCCTCTACTTTAGCTTTAATTGACAAATTGACAATGACTTTTACAAAGATCAAAGTGATTTTTAGGAATTTTAATAGATGTTTTTTAAATTATAGTGATTACTGCTACTACTGCAGGATTGGCTTTACATCAGCCTGTACAAAGTGCAACTCTTGAAGATGATTGGCACATCAAAATTCTGAAGTTTTGTGGTCCACTCAACATTTTTTTTTTTTTTGGTTTTTTTTGGGCATCATTGCCCTCTGGTGGTGGAAGTAGGTGGCCCAGACTTTGCTCCTGTGAGCTGGAATTGAACCTCCATCCCAGTAGGCCGCAGTCCTGCGCACAACCACTACGCCACCGGGACTCAGCCGCAGGGTTGCTTTTCATTGGACATTTTAAACAAATCGGATTAAGATCTGACACATTTATGAATTGTAACAGATGAAGCACTGTCTTTTCAATACAAACCTGAAGACAAAGCACAAAGCAGTCTGGCAAAAGCCAAACAGTTATGAGCGGAGGGCATGTTAATTTTTTTTTTTTTATCCTCAAGGAATTTTACTAGTTGGCATTCTGGATAATCAAAAAAAAAAATGCAAACATTTCTTTGAAAGTGTTTTGAGATGGTTAGCCACAGTTTTAGCAGATTAGTGGCCAGAAAAGATTCACCCATGTTTTCTCTACCTACTTCTACTGTCTGTGAGCAAACAAGGGCAAGGTAGTGTCAATGGGAGTCATTATGCCTCGACCTTATAATCTGAAAACTTAGCTCCTTGCTGTTTCCTAATCGTGAACAAGCTTTAAAGGGCACCCATTTTTCTTCAATTAATAATGTCCAAGACCGCACTGACAAGTTAAATTGTCAGGATCCTCAGTTCTTTTGTTTTTGGCTTTTGGGGCATCGCTGCCCTCTGGTGGTGGGAGTAGGAGGCCCAGCCTTGCTGCTGGATTTGAACCTCCAACCCAGTGGGCCACAGTCCCATGCAAAACCACTACGCCACCGGGGCTCAGCCCTGATCCTCAGTTCTTTATGGAAGAACTAAATGTTACTCTTGTTGCTTTTAAGAGTGTTTGGACTTTACAGAGTTTATACTAAGGAAAAGTTTGTATTTTTAATTATCTATTTATTTTTAACTTCGAATTCCATTTCCCTGCCCCAAACTTTTGGAAGACCCCTGGAATATGTGTGTATATACAAGGCGGCAAAAGCCAGGCTCACAGATTATGAGCTCTCTCATGAACACATGGGGGACGGAAATGACCGGGCACATGCAGAACCCAGGGGATACTCACCAGGATACTCATTAAATGCAAGTAAATGTGACAAGTAAAATGCACAAAGGCTGTAGGGAAAGAAATTTTATTTCAAGGATTTGTGCAGACAGTGGTGAATAAAAAACTGTATTTCAACTATAAAAAAGGAGCGGACTTCAATCTACCCTGGGACACAGGGTTTATGGTGAGGCCTATTGGGACTCTCAGGCAATATTGCTGTCCCATTCCTTCCCCTCGGAAAGACTCCCCCGCAGAACCGCTTCCTACAATTGTCAGAATTGTCTCACACACATCCACAAAAGGATCATCTTCAACGAGTTCCTGCTTATCTGCTGGTAACAAGAAGCCACTGGTGGTTTCTCGCTGTGAGTTATCTTCCCCCTGTGCACTATTTGGTACTTCTGATATGAAAACATTTCAAAACAGAACAACTCAAGCGTGTAGGTCAAGATGCCCCATCCAGAAGGCTGTGGAAGTTGCTCCGAACCAGAACTGTGAAATGAAACTACTCTAAAATATGACGCCGCTCCACGGGCCAATCTTAGAGACATTAGCCTTGAAGAGAACACCAGTCGTTAAAGCTACAAAACAACGAGTGCAAAATATGCTGAACCTATTTCCTGAGTGATGTTCCCTTCGGTGAACAGGTGCCCCGCTCACACCCACAAGGTGTCCTCTTCTTTCCAGTTCCACTAGAGCTCAGTCCTCAAATGGAAGATCCTCAGAAATGACCATGGAAAACGAACAGATTTACCCCGTGGCCTAATTCCTGAAAACAGCCCAAACTCCGAGATGAACAGACATGTAGTGTTTACTTAGTGGCTTTCGACGAATGAATGCTACACTGCCTAATTGAGAACTTACAATACCGAGCAGTTTTACTTCTTCTGGGAGGAGAGTAGGCAGAATTCAGTGCCACCCAGCTAGCTTGCCCACAGATAATCCAGGAATGCCGCTCTTGCTCTGACCTTCTGGGCAGTACAACTGGTGGACCTATGTCTATGCTTCTTTTGACAAAATAATTTTAGATCACAGCCTAGCATATAACCACTATGCCACCAGGGCTTCTGCGACAAGGTAATTTTAACATCAACTCTCTCTCTCTTTTAACAAAGAAGTTCTCGGATTACAGGTATTATATAGCGATCCTTCTACCGCTATGGAGGGAATGGAGAGATCTTCCCAGCAGATGTTGGGTCATCTAAAATGATCTGCCTCGAGATTACCACCTCCTGAGAAAAGGCTCTCAATTTCTATGGCAAACCTGTGCTTTACTTCAGGAAAGAAGAAAACAACTTCATTTGAATAATGGATTCTAGGACCTGTCAAAATATGCTTATGGATACCAGTAGTCCTTATTCATTCAAATTCCTCAAGTTCTTATAGTGAACAGAATTTCCATGGAACAGCTGAAGAGTACTGGAAGAAGAAAATGAAGAATTCACCAGAAAAAAACCCCACATTATCAACTAAAGGTTGCCAGTTAGCTATCCACATGTAACCAAAGAAGAAATGTGTATCTTAGATAACATGACGAAATATCCATTTAACAGCATCGTAAACGCTTATACAAGATGACTTTACTAGTATATGAATTAAAATACTAGATTTCTTTCTTCTACCTTAACTGCAAATATATTAAACAATTACTTCTTCAATAGCTTCTCTTTCCCCTAGTGGAGGCATTTAAAACTGCTTGAGTAACAGTATTTAGCACTAAGTAATTTAGAAAATATAAAAAGGCCTTAGGAAAGTAGCAACAGCTGATTCACTCTCCATACACCGTTCGATTGGGTGAAGTCTCCCGATGAGGATACTGGTGCACAGAACATTTTTTTTCACGTTAAATTACTATTTTCCGGTCTCATCACATACAGATTGTACTTTCTTGAGTCTCGGGGAGGCTCAGGTCTCTCGGCAAACCTCCCAAGTTACCAGCACATAGCAGCAACTGCTGCATCCGTTCTGTTTTTGCAATGAGGGCCATATCTCTCCCTTAAGTTCCCAGATGGGTATATGAAAGAAAAATTTCCAAAGCCAAACGATTTTTTGGCATTGCACCCAGGCCTCCCCCATGTTCCCAATTTGCCAAATGCAAATCCAACAGAGGGAAAAAAATAAGTCTTGAAAATAATCTCTTCCTGGCGGTCTGAACATAGCCTTCCCCACTGAGTCTCAGGTTGAAAAAGATCCCGGTGGGCTGAAGAAAGGAACAGGTGACAAGTTTGTAAGCAGGAAGTATGGAATCTTATCTTGCAATGTATCTGGAAGTCATACCCTCTCTGCCAAGGACTGATTTACACATAAATCAAAAGAAGTGGCCTTCTGGAGCCCCCGGAAGCATAAACAATGTGACCATAAGGAGTTTTGCTCCTACGGGGGAGGGGAGGGTGCGGCGGCAGCGGCGTTCTGGGGGCTCTGATGGTTTCGGCTGAATTCTGCTATGCTGGGCCTAGACTGCCTCCAGGCTCTGCACTCCGGTCCCCTCCGTTGGCAGTTGATGAGCTGGATGCTTTGGAATTCATTTTATAAACAGGACATAAAAGGCCATGACGACACAGGCAATCGCCACTGCAGCATGCAGCCGGGTTCCAATTACAGCGGCTAGGGAGGAGTGAAAAGAGAAAAGAAATGATCCTCGTCTCTTCATCAAAGTCCTCGTCCTGTGCAATGCCCAGTCACACAGGAGAAGATCGACCACACATGAAGGCTCTCAAGGGCCCGGGGCTGTAGCTAAGAGCTACGCTGAAGCTGGCGGTGCCAGTAAATACACTGCTGGCTTCGATGATGTCCGTTTTTGAAAGATATAGGTGGAAAAAATATATAGATAGGTAAGTAGAATTCCAGAGGGATGCACTCAACATGGAAAGGATCAAAGTGCCTGAATTAAGTAGAAACCTTAAGAAGATTCCAACTTGGGCTGAGCCCCGGTGGCGTAGTGGTTGTGCGCGGGACTGCGGCCCACTGAGACGGAGGTTCAATTCCAGCAGTGGGGCTGGGTCGTCTCCTCCCACCAGCGGAGAGCAGTGATGCCCCCCCCCCCCCCAAAAAAAAAAAAAAAAAAAAAGAAGATTCCAACTTATTCTTTGCAAGAAACCAGAAAATCTTTTTTTTTTTTTTTTTTAGTTTTAGGCATCACTGCCCCGTGGTGGTGGTGGGAGCTACCCAGCCTTGCTGCTGCTAGATTTGAACCACCAAGCCCGTGGGCCACAGTCTCACACTCAACCACTTATGCCACCGGGGCTCAGCCCCCCAGAAAATCTTTTCACGGGAAAAATATTTCCCCCAACACATTCTAGCCCAGAGTAAAGTGACTTAATCACAATTTTCATGGGAAAATGAAATGAAAAAATAATGTTATTTTTCCACCAACTTTTTGAGGTTTCCCCATTCTCATTCTTTAACTCTGTGGAGAACAATGAAACCCAAAACCCAGATAATGAAACAAGCAATCATATTTTTACAATCCTGACATTTCCCCTTTTCCTCAACTTTAGAAAACTTTTGTTCAACCGATTCACAGGCTCAGTACCAGGGATCTTTTCAAAGCCAATCTAACACCAGCTCATTTCTGTGCCCCGCGCCCTGCCCCACACCCCCTTCACCACGTCTCACAGTGAGCTTACCTTTGTAAAACACCCCCCACACCCCCTTCTTCTCGGACAGCAGCCAGGATTTCAGGCGAGGTACTTTCTTGAAGTAGGCACAGGTACAAACAAAGAGCAGCCCAAACACCACAATCCCATCCAAAGAGTACACTGTGACGGAGAGAAGAAAACACATCCTGGGTTCTGATAAAGCCTGGGGCCGACAGCTGATCCCCCCGGAAAGCTCCAGGGACAGAGAGTAGAGCAGTCTATGGAGATAACCTCGACCAGCAGTGCCAACCCTTGCCAAGAGGGAGTCACGGTCCGGGCTACCTGATTGTCCTCCCAAAGCGCTTACAGAAATCTCCCTCACACCGAGTTCCCTGCTCCCTGCCCTCCTCTTTCAAGACCTCCAGGTTCTAGGAGTACCTGTGAGGTCCACTTGGGACAGTGGACAGTGTGGGCAGCTGGCTGGGAGAATGACAGGTATCTTTCCAGGCTGGGCAGGGAGAATACACAGGTTCTTATTATAAATCACTCAAGTGGGGTTTTGGTAAAAGTAAAGTTAGCTATGTAGCCAAGTTTCAGAACTTCATCTGTTGGTGAAGAATGTGCTAATGCAAAAAAAAAAAGTTGAACGGAAATGACAACAGTTGGGACCCATCTGACTACCATATAAATACATTCCAAGCACAGCACTCCACTTACAAACCCAATGTTCTGCCAGGAGAACAGATTCTTGGTTAAAAAAAAAAAAAAGTAACTGACGCTTAGACATAGTGACATAGTGGAGACATTTACACCCTTAGTTCAGTTTCTTACATATGTAAACTGAGCTATTCCTTGCATACCTAAGCACAATATTTACTCTTAAAAGGGAGGGGGACAGGGCAGTGACACCACAACAAAAGGGGGGAACACAAGGGGTACTGATATTTATTCTGAAAATGTGTCAGAGTAATAATCTCTTATTTCCTGGTTCAGATTATTTATCCTCAAACCTCTAACTGCCCAGAAAGTTCCAACAGGATAGCTTGTAGAACCAGGATCTGCCAGGTAAGGATTATTCTGTCCACCACCACCCCTCCCAGACACTAACTAGGCCACAGCAGACAAGGGCCCACAAGTTAGTGCACTGAGCTGTTTACGAGCAACGGTCCTTCTTTGTCTACTCTTTTCTCCCTTCAGTTTTCACTTGTAATGCCAGAATTAATAAGGAGATGAAATTTGAACCTTCAGTGCCTGGCTTATGGAGAAGGGACTGTGAAGGGGAGAATGCTTTCTTGTGCCCTCTTAGAATTCTCTGAGGGCTGAGCCCTGGTGATGTAGTGGTTGAGTGCGGGACTTCAGCCCACTGGCTTGGTGGTTCAAATCCAGCAGCAGCTCTCCAGGAGCAAGGCTGGGCCTCCCACTCCCGCCAGAGGGCAGCGATGCCAAAAAAAAGATTCTTCTCTGAAAAGGTGACTAAGACCGAGGCCCTGCTGTCTTTTCTGGGGTTTGGAAGTCAAGTCTACAAAACGTTTGAAGCGGCTTGGAAGATCTGGTCAGATGAGCCGGGTGAGGGCTGCCAAAAGACTGGGGAGCCATTGCCTCAACCAACCACCGCGAGCGTCCCTGTAAGCAGGCACCTGGCCCGCATGGTAGACACAAACAAGAAAGGACTGTGTTGTTTTGTTCTTCCTTCAAAGGAGAACACTCTCAGGAACTTCTTCCCTCATCCCCTAAAATTTCTGGGCTTGAGGTCCTGTGACGTCTAGATGCTCCAAACGACAGACGGTCAGAGAGGACGAGGCCAGGGCGTAGTGGCTTGGGGAAGGGGGCATTTCCCTGAGGGTAGCGCATTTCCACGGGCGCTGGTCTCCCCAAGAGGCTACCAAAGGCCAAAAGGAACTTCTAGGGAAGGGGAGAGGCTGGAAAGCACCGGATCGGGACCCAGGACTTCAGATGTGGGCCCTGGAAGTGCAAGAGGGCACGGCCCGGGCGAACTCGCGAGGCAAGGGGGCTGGAGGTAGGGGCGCTCAGAGCCCAAGGGGGGCCGGGCCGAGAGGGGGCGGGGAGAAGGGCCACGTCAGTCCCAGCCCCGCCCGCCACGTTTCACCCTCGCTCCCCCTCCCCGCACTTCACACCGGCTCTCACCGTTCGTCATGGTGGCTGGGCCCGCGCCTACGAGGGCTTCTGGGGTCAGCAGGGGTGGCGGTGGAGCGAAGGCGCTGGGGGAGCCGGCTCCCGCTTGACACTTCCCGACTCCTGCCCGTCGCCGTAGGACGCAAGCGCAAAGGCCGAGAGCCGAGCGCCGAACCATCAGGGGTGACTAGCCGATTACCGAGGGAGGGGGGGGGGGAGCCCCTCCCCTGCGTGCTTGGTCTTTGCGTGTTTACGTAGAGCGTGGTTGCGACGGCATCCTACGTGACCACGGTAACCTGGTGTACTTCGAGTGCTCTCGGGGAGTTTGTTTGGGGGCTTACCCAGACTTGATCCTGTCGGTTTGGAAAGGCAGTTTTGCTATTTATCTTGTCCTGGGACAGCTGGTGTGTGTGGGGGGGGGGAGGGGGAGGGTTGGCGGTAATGGTGGTGGTGTGTGCGTGTGTGGGTTTTCGTTCCATCTACATCCACTACACAATCCGACACAATAGAGGAAAGGGCCACCCTTGCCCCGGTTCTTTACATATCTGGAAAGTCAAGGTCTCTATGAATGTTTCTGAAAGAAATAGGAATTTTGGAACTAAAACAAACCGAACAAATCAGATCCTGTTTTAGGATCCAAACGAAAAACGCGATTCCGTCTGGAGTTCTCTGAAGGTGTCTAAGGTTTCAAGTCCGCGTAGGGCTCTGCCTCTGTAGCTGCAGCGCCATCTGCTGGTTGCCGCGTGCTGCCCGCTTCCTTACTCGAAAGTAAGACGCCCACGCCCCACCTCTTACCGTACCGTCGGACTCGCACACGGAAGTAGAAAAGCTGCCAAAGCTGCCTTGTAGAAACTGTAGAACGGCAGGTCAGCCGGTCAGATTCCTTGTGAAGTATATGTAAATGTGCATAAATTTAGAAGCAGTAAAAAATGATGGTACACCCATATAGGGGACTATTAGCCACAAAAACAGCAAGCTGCAAAAATATATGGAGAAACCT
>PVJH01028177.1:0-27669 GCA_004026705.1 Nesogale talazaci
CTTGAGTCTTTGCAGTGCTTTAGGTTGCAAGGCAGAATTGTGGTGAGTTCTCTTCTCTGGCCAGGGATAAGTGAAGGTGAAGGCTGTGGGAAGAGAGGCTGCTACTAGGAGCTCACTTCTCTACAGCTCATGGCAGGAAGCACCACTAGGAAATGAGAGGAAGACAGCTGCATGGGATGAATGAGACATGGGGAAGAAGCTTAGACACGTTTGAATTATGCTGGAGAAGACTACTGAAAGTTCCATAGATGGTCAGAAGAATAAATCCATCTACCTTGCAAGAACTACAGCCCAAATGCTCTTTAGAAGGGATGATGATGAAATGTCACTTCATGGTTTTGGGAAAGCACATACTGCTTTGTAAAGTGGAAGAGCAATGAAAGTGGGGAACACCCTTGGAGAGACAGATGGGTAGCTGCCTCAATGGACTCACACCTAGCACGTGGGGATTTTCTGGGCTCATGGTGATTCATGGGCTCGCTATGAGAGGGAACCAACTACCAACAATAACAGGGGATGTTTAGGGTGGCCCCATCAGGATCGAGTGTGGAGCAATGGAGACGCACGCCAAGGGAGATCGGGATCTGAAGGTAGATGATTTTGGAAGAAGGGGGAAGAAAAACATCATCCTCGGAGCACAGGGTTCTGAGTGCCTGGCAACTGCTTCCTCTGGCACATCAGACACAATAAACATCTTTACCAATGCTGCCAGATACTACCCATTCTAGTCCCAGCTTTTCCCTTTAGTCTGACTTACACATTCCCCCGTGCTTGCTAACCCCCAAACAAACACCCTCTTCCATCAAGTGCTTTCCAGTGACAGAGAGTAACTCTGTGGGGTTTCTGAGCCTACAAGTAGTTGTGGGAGCGGACCGCCCCATCTTTCCTAGCAGAGCACCTTGTTCACCATGCAGTTGGTAGGCTCATAGCCAGGAGACCCACTTGGATGTGCTTCTTTCTGTTCATATCAACCCGATAGAATTGAACTCTCTCATTGGGTGTCCTAGGCTTAACCCTATGGAAAGGAGGCCCTTCTCCTGTAGAGCAGCTGGTGTGTAGCTGTCTATGGGAATTGATGGCACACAAAAACAAAACTCTGAGAACCTGGTTCTTCCGAAATGTCAAGCTTTGGTCTGATTCCAGGCTTCTCCTCCAATGTTGTTTCCTCTGCTTGGAACCCTCCACCACTCCTCACATACTCTCCCCTAGCTTGGCCGACCCCTACTTCTCTTCTTCAGCTGTGATAGCCATCCTCTTAAGAGTAGCCTTTCCTGATCTCCTGATTTAAATTATCTCCTCCCCCCTCCCCCTCAGGTGCATTTGCCACAGTCTTGAACCCTGAGTGTTTTGTAGAGTTCTTATTGGAAGGTAGAATTAGCTTGTGCTTTCTGTTTTCTCGTTAGTGTGTAGGGCCAGCACAGTACCTGTAGGTATTCAGTATATGTTAAGTTAAAGAATTAAGATAACATAAGTAAATGCAAAAACATATGCCCATAATGCTTATATGATCAAGAGAGAAACTGTTCTTGGAAGCAAGTAAAATATGCTGTAACTAGATTGGAGAAAAGTGTCATGTTTGGGCCATAACAATAAAACTGGTTTCTAGATTATTCTAGGCATCAGGTCTTAGCAGAAATAGCATGAACATGTTGATGTCCAATTCCCAAAACAATGATTTGAGTGTGAAAATTCTTTTGAATCAGATAAATAAGGGGTAGGTGACTTTCTGTTATAGCCTTGAAAAGAGAAGCAATCTCTACTTCCTTTGGCCATATGCTTTCCAGGAATTGTGTGTGTATGTTAATCATTTTCCCAATAAACATGCCCTAATCTTCCTAAATTCAGCTTTTCTCGCATATTTCTCTTCTATTATAACATGGTATTGGCATACTCTCTCATACTATACATTTGCCAAGGAAGCTATATTCAGTTTTACATCTCCAAATGCTTAGCAGACTACCTATATATGAAATAAGCATTGAGCTGTACCGTCTTCCGTGTATTACTACATTAGTAGATGGGTACAGCCTGGTCTCACTGCTTTGTCCTTGTCTTTCTGGTGAGGTACAAAATAATAACAAAACACTCGTTGGGGATAGATAAGGATGGACTGTGCCTTGCCCTTGACTAAGGGTCCTGTCCTCTGTCTTGCTCAGAAGTGTCCCAGGGAAAGACGTGCTTTCTCGCTGTCTGCAGAAGAGTCCATTGAGGCACTGTTTGGGAAGGCATAGTGCCCTCCTACTGAATGAAGAACACAGGCGCTGTGCCATCGCTTTCTGCTCGACGCCCTTGGCGGGTGCTTGGCCCTCACAGCAGTCCTCCTTCCTCACTCCATCTCAAGACTGTGCTCTAGTCAGAGTTTCCAGTCTGCTGGGGGGGTGGGGGGGTGGGGGAGGTGGTCAGACAAGATGGAACCGAATTCATCAAATCTTGGGCACCAGTAGTTCAAATCTGACTGTGAGCCCGAGTTCCATGTGGCTTTGGTTTTGTTTGTTAATTATTTACATTGAAACTCCTCTTTTTTAATGTGATGGTATCCTATAACTGTCCCTAGGATAAGTCTACAGAACAATGAATGCAAGTACACAAATGTGCCCCATGCTGTGGAATGTGCTGTGGACACTGGAGGGAGGGGGCCCTTCTTATAGAAGAGAATCCCTGAAACCATATACATATTAGAATGCCTTAGTAGGCATCATTCAATACCAATAATTGCATCTTCATAACTTGTCTTGTAGATAGCGTTTAGTACACATATAAAGGAGGGACAGTTATATCCCCAGCTGACCCAGCATATCCTTAGGTGAATATACATAAGAGACCACTTTAATTGCTTCGATTCTATCAGCTATTCAGAGAGAGGAACCAAAATGAGCCACTGTAACCACTGCCATCGGCATTAACTTGCCCCATCCTCACAACAGCCCCTGCGGCAGAATGTAGCAGCATCATCTTATCCCACCCTCCAACACCCAGTGAGTGCATGTAACAGCAGCACTAACTCATCCCGTCTTCCAACAACCCTGTGACTTCATGTAACAACCGTGACATACCCCATTCCCACAACAACCCTAAGACCTAGTAACTACCAGCACCCACAGCATGAGAGGGCTGCAATCAGTGAGATCCCAGTGGAACACTGAAGGTGTAGTTGGGGTTGCATGATTTAGGAGATTTCAAGAAAGGGTCTCCTAGACAAAGTGTGGGCAAGCGGTTTGAAACCAGCCGGCCTGCTGAAATGCCTTGGGGCTTCTCACTGCATCTGACGAATCCTGCACAGGAAAGATGCAGCAGACAGCAGGAAGGGCCACTGTGGAGACTACCTTTCTGGCACAGAGAGGAACCAGAAACACAGGGATCCAGGACAGATGACCCCTTCAGGACCAGTAATGAGAGTGGCAATACCGGGAGGGTGGAGAGGAGGTGCGGTAGAAAGGGAGAACTGGTTATAAAGATCTACGTAGGAACTTCCCCCTGGGGTACAGACAATGGGGAGGTAGTTGAAGGGAGACATCGGGTAATGTACAATATGACAAAGTAATAATAATGTATAAATTATCAAGGGTTTATGGGGGAGGGGCTTGCAGGGAGGGAAAAATGAGGAGCTGATGCTAAGGGCTAAGGGCTTAGATAGAAAGAAAATGTTTAGGAGAATGATGAGGAAAGTGGATGTCCAGATGTGCATGACACACAATGGACCTATGTATGGATTGTGATAAGAGTTGTACAAGCCCCCAATAAAAGGATAAAAAAGAAAAGAAAATGATGATGGCAGCATATATGCACATGTGCTTGACACACTAAATGAATGTTTGGATTACGATAAAAGATAAAGACAAAGGCAAAAAAAAAAAAAAAAAGACATTTGAGTGAAGAATCCAGTGAGGAAAGGGCAGGGTGGCAGGCGGAGACCAGAGTTCACCCTTTTCACCCTCCGTTTGCTGTCAGTGTGCCCTTGGGAAGCCGATAGGACCCACTATGGTGGTGAAGGATGCAAGGTGAGAAAAGTGGGTCTGGGATGAGTAGCTGCAGAACGGGAATCTCAACTCACGCCGACACGATTCAGCCTCTCTGGTACAAAGTGCTCCCCCAGGGCTGGTCCGGACTTAATGAAGGCTGGAATGGGCAGGCCGGGATGCCTGTCTGTTCTGCCCTCATTGAACAGCACAGTAGGCGGAAGCTGCTAAACATGCTTCTCTGTAGGGGAGAGCTAGAGACCCCTTATTAAGGGACTGGTTTAGATTCATTTACTCAGTCACTTCCAAGAGGTGGCAGAGAGGTCTCCTTTTTATTTTGTTACCTCTCGTAGCTAATTGTGTTTCTCAGAATAGGCTGAGTCCTGCAGCTGCTGGAGACTCTGGTGACTTCAGCGTCTCACCCCAGGGCCAGCCCCTGCTCCGTCTGCTGACTCCTCGCATCCTCTTCCAATCTCCCCAGCGCGGGAGGCGCATGCGCTTAGAGCATCTCATGTCATTTCCCCCAAGGTTGTCCTTAGGCACGGCCGAGTCAGTTCCGACTCATAGCGACCTTGTGTACAACGGACCAAAACGCTGCCCGGCCCTGTACCGTTCTCACTCCTGTGCTTGTCTGAGCTCATTGCCGCAGCCCCTGCAGCAGTCCATCTCATGAAGGACCTTCCCTAGGAAAATAGGCACTCTGTTCACCTTTGGAAGGTGGCTGCTTCCTTACAAAGTGAACTTCAGAAACATATGGAGAAAGACGCAACCTAACTACCCAAATCTATAACAGCAACCTATATACAGTTAGCCTAGGAAGGGGCTTGAGGTCATGGGGGGCATGGTGAGTGATTTCCAGTAGGGAGCTTACCTACTGTCTACTTCAGGCCTAGCGTAGGGGCCCATAATGATGAGCAATGGAATGGGAGATGAGCCTCTAAGGAGGAAATGCAACACAGAAACATTAGACCTTTGCCTATAAACTAGAAGATCTGAAGGCCCTTCAGCTGGATGAACAAATGTTAAGGAGCCATGAGAAAGGCTGATAAAGACGTTAGGGACTCAAATTGAATGCCTGTGGTCATCACTCTCAAGTGTTTCTATTGGAGCTTATAAATGATGTCATTAGGTGCAGTCGAATCATTCCCAGCTCGTAGCGACCTTGAATGAACCACTGCCTGGTCCGGCACCATGCTCACGGTTGTTCGTATGTTGGAGACCATATGACAACGAGCCGTAATTATTTTTCTCTTAGCTAAGGCCGTGGTATGATGAGACTTGAGTCGTCATATGACTATGATGAGTTTAAGAAGACCATCCTTTATGGTTTTACTTTCTCCCCATGGTTGTAGCTCATCGCCTCCTCTCGGTCATTTTCACACCACATCAAGTCTTGTTGCAGGTATTTTTCCCCATGACATTTCCTTCTGCCAACTGTGAAATGTGCTAAAGGCAAACCCAGTGCATTAGCATGTTTTGCCTTTAATAAACGGACTAAGGTATGGCAGATAATGTTTCTGATTTAGATGACAGGCCATATGACAGCTCCCAAGGGCTTGAGCCTGGGCCTCAGTTAGCCCCAAGTCACACTAAAATCAGAACCGTTGGGATGGGGTGGCTATATGAGTACACAGCACTGAGAACTACCAGAAGTTCCCTCTTCTTTCTGCACTTCATCTCTGTCTCCCCAGACTCACCAACTGCTTGGTATACCACACTTGAGACGTAGTTGATAAATGAAAGACTAATAGCTTGGATAGGGGTGTTGAAGTGGTGCTTCTTGGAAAATGTGGAAGCCCACCTAGTCTTTTAAGATCTTATTAAAGTAGAACTAATTATGGTGCACTGGTCAGTGCTGAAAGGAGCCCTAGTGGCACAGCATCGAGCTGCTAACCTGAAGGTTGGCAGTTCAAAGCTACCAGACACTTGGTAGAAGAATGCTTTGACAGTCTTCTTTCATAAAGATTACAACCTTGGGGCAAGTTCTACCATGGGACAGTTGTTCCATGGAATAGGTCTACCATGCCCTATCAGAATCATGGGAATCATCAGAAGGCAGTGATTTGGGGCTCAAAGTCAGAGAACGAACCCTGGAAGTCAGAATAACCAGTGGAGGGCAGCAGAGGGCAGCACAACAAAGGGTAACCATGCCACACCATTTTTCCCAGGAGACCATTGATTACCAGAAGAGTCAGGCCTAGGAATTGGGAATACAAAGCTGCCAAGGGAAATGCCAATAGGCAACCAAGAAGAAGAGCTGGTAGCCCCTTGGGAGAGAGGTTGTGTTGTAGAGAAACTGAGGATCTGGAACCTTGAAGACCTTAAGTAGATTTGGAATGCCAATGGGCAGGCAGAGACTTTTAAAGGACTATCCCAGAGCCATCATTTTGCATCCTGCAGACCACTGGAATCCGTGGCAAGCTGGATGAGATGGATGCTTTCCAGAGAACCACTAATCAAACCTCAGTTGCCCTTTGGATCTTTTCCCTTGGTTGGAGGTTGCAGGATAACAATGCCCTCCCCTTTGTTTGCTTCTCCCTATACTCATTTCACCTGTATCCGTTTGGCCAGCTGTGGAATTTCACCCTTCACTTAAGTGAAAACTCAGTTCTTCATTGACCTCATTAGTGTCCATCTAGTCTCACTTTACAGCCACGACTAGTAGAATTTAGAGAGAGTCCTCCCTGGTTATAGTTTGTGACTGTTCAAGAGTCTGCTTACTGTCTCAGAGATGTCCCTGGGTTCCTTCTGACAACTAACCTAAGTCCCAAGTCTTCCCAACTAAAGCCATGTTCCAGTTTCCTATTACTCTTCCTTCCCAAGAGAACACCTCTGCACATACAATAATAAAACTTCTCCACTAACTGTAAGGTAAAGAATACCCACTCTCTCAGAGTATCACTTGCTTTTCACCCCAGTTGACACTTACACTCTGCCAGTCAATGGAATCGATTGTCATGTCTTCTTATTGTCAGCCATAATGATTAGAACTACTAAGGTTGCAGGTAGTATGTTCTGTGGCTTATTCAAAAGACACATACATTTTCAATGTCCTTGTTTATTGGTTTCAATCTCATTGGCCAGTAGAACTTATCTGTGTCTTTATCCATATCTCTTTTAAATAAACTTTTCCTCCAGGAAGCATCATGCATACTTTTATTTGCTACAGTCTGTCTGACAAGATCTCTTTCCAAGTGCCTGATCGCTGCTCTTCTACCAACAATTAGTAACAAGTACTATTGACTGAACGTATGAGTGAATGCCTATTATATCTTAAATACCACCCCCTTCTTTTATCCTTGGACCTCCTATTTCTTCAGTTCAATAAATACAGTGATGATCCTTCTTTGCTCCTCTGGTAGACGTAAATGCGGGGTCACTACCAAAGGAAAGGTTGAGGACCACTTAGCTCAGCCTCTCATCCTTGATTGGCTTCTGAATGCCTGTAGCCGGTACAGGCAGGGCGGAGAAGAGAACCTGAGACAATGGCCTGATCAGGCCCTTCCTGGTCTGTTATTTCGAGGGTTCCGTGGCTCACTTGCCTCATCATCACCATCACGTCCTTTGCATTGTAGTAGTTATTCTTGGTCTTTTAGAAAAAGCATTGGAATCCAGCAGTGGGTGACAATCACAGGGAAAGAAATTCAGGTGGAATTTTAAAAGGCCGTTTCTAACCATGTATCCTGGTTCACAAAGGTGTGAAGTTAGGCAGGGGCTGAGAGATGACTTCTCAACATTGGTGTTCCCTCATCTTCTTTGATTTTAAAGTCTTCTATGAGATTCAGTATCCATAATGATTATGTCAGTTTCTAGACTCAGTTAACCACAGGCTCCTACTCATGGCTTGAACCTTCACCAGTGATTTGTCTTATTATGAGATAAAAAAATGAATTTTCATTCCTTTGAGCGCCTATGTTCAGATACTGTGCCAACGATGCTTATTTTTTAATCATGATAGCAATCTTGCTTGGCAAGGGTTGTTGGAGTCATTCTCCTGGGGAGGAAATAGAAGGCTACATAACAGCAGAGCCAAACCAGGCATCCACATCTGTCTAAAGCAGTGGTTCTCAACCTGTGGGTTGCAGCCCCTTGGGGGTTGAATGACCCTTTCACTGGGGTCACCGAAGATCACCGGAAAACACATATTTCCAATGGCCTTAGGAACCGAGATACAGCTCCTCTATCCATCTCCAACCAGATCCACCCACATGCAGATACCCCCACATATGTGTATGTGACATGAAGATTGTTCCCCATGCTACACCATGCCTCGAGGCAAAATTTCATTAATTTGTCATTAGAAATAAATATTTTACAATATTTAATTATATATTGTTCTTGTAATGAATCACTATGCTTTAATTATGTCAATTTGTCACAATAAAAAATGTCCTGCATATCAGATATTTATGTAAGGATTCATAACAGTAGCAAAGTCACAGTTATGAAGTAGCAACAAAACCAGTTTTATGGTGGGGGATCACCACAACATGAGAAACTGTATTAGAGGTTCATGGCATCAGGAAGTTTGAGAAAAGCTGGTCTAAAGGATGGGTCTTTATTGCATCAGTACACCTTTAATGAAGAAAAAGAGCCATGTATACTGACACTCTTTCCTTTGGCATTTTAGCATGCATTTTAGTCACAAGTAACAATATTTATGGTAGCAATTTATGATCAAGGAGCAGTGTGTAATATATATATGTATGTGTGTATATATATATATATATATATATATATATATTTATGACTGCTGGATAAACATAACTCAGCTTCATTCTACATGCACCTCAGAGTCTGTGTGCCCTCCTCCAATCCTCCGGGTCAGCAGATGAAAAGGATATGGTGCTCAAAGAAGGTGAGAAATAATTGGCCACCATCGCTTTACAGGGATCTCCAGATTATTGCAACCATTTTGCTCTGAGAGTCATGAGCGCAGGTGAGCAAGGGAGCGGCGAGCAAGTGAGAACAGTGGATTCTTCTGGAAGGTAGCAGCTTTTGTCCTTGCTGCTAGCCCAGCTGGCTCTCTCTCTCCTTTAGGATCTCAGCCTACATGAGGACGCATCACACAGGCAACCCTGACAATTGGGCAATGCAATTTCACTCACTTGTGCCTTAATGAAATAAGAGGTCAGGATTACCCACAAGGGACCTGGAGGCCTCACAGTGCTCTCTGGAAGGTTGGAACACATTCAGACAGGCAGCATTTTGGCCTTTCTTTCCTTGGTGTAAAAACAGATGCAGAAACTCACTTTGTAGTCAGCTGTTTTCCAGGCTAACTCTTACAATGTACTTTGAACGTGCAGGGAGAGATTTTCAGGAGTGGCATTTGAGCCATCACAAGAAATTCTATCAGGCAGACTTCCCTGGTTTGTCATTTGTCCCCATAGGAACACTGTCATCCATCATAAAGATATATACACTCTTGCCAGGTAGTTTATAATTCCTGTGTCTTACTTTTGTTTCATACACACACACACACACACACATGCACACGATACTGACTACCATCCTTGGTTTTACTAATATTGAAACCAGACAGTTAATTGCACTTGATATGTGCCTGACACTATCCTCAGAGCTCTTTTCATCACCCATCTAATCTGTGATGATTTTCATTTCACAGAGGAAGAAACCATGTCAAACTTAATATCTTCTCCCTTTATAGGCCAGGAAAAAGTTTATTTTTACTTTTCTTTTGAAAATAGAAATATGGCTTGTTCTAAAGTGGACATTTAATTTCAAACAACCTAGAAATGTGTTCACAGTAGAAGCTTTTAAGGCAGAGGCTGGATATTTACTGGTCACTATAGATTTCAATCTTGCCTAACTTTTCCTTTGGCCCATCAGAATAGCATAT
Source organism: Nesogale talazaci (assembly GCA_004026705.1). NCBI lineage: Eukaryota > Metazoa > Chordata > Mammalia > Afrosoricida > Tenrecidae > Nesogale > Nesogale talazaci. The sequence goes on from PVJH01028177.1 coordinate 9,817, forward strand.
CCACTTAAATAAATTTACAGGAGACTAGATCCTCAAGAAAAAGAGTGTGGTCAAGCCAGTCCCAACCCATGGTGAGCTCACGAAATGCTGCCTGTTCTGACATCATCTTCATGACAGCTGATGAAACAGACCACTGTGATCCATATGCTCTTCACTGGCAGACTTGTGGCAGTAGATGGCCTAGTCTGTCTTCGTCTGGAGGCTTGGCTGAGGCCTACCCACCTTCATAGTAACAGTGCTTAGGACTGAGTGTCCCAGACAAGGACAACATGCTTGGTCAAGTAGCAGGGCGGTGAAAGAGAGGAAGACTCCACAAGATGGGTCAGCTCAGGGATTGCATCGATGCATCAAGTATGAGGACAATTGTGGGGCTGGTGCAGGACTGGCAGTGTTTTGTTCTGCTGTACATAGGATGCTCGTGAGTCAGTGACGACACCTCATCACAGCAAGAATGTTTGGGGTTGTTGTTGTCATTTAACGAGACTGGCACATGGCATGAAGAACTTTCTCAGCTTGATTCACTCCCTCTCTCTCTGACCCTACAAATTACTCAGAATATGACAATTAACAAAACAAGGGCAGAAAAGGCCTGAAAATACAAAAAGCACAAAATCACTTCTGGACAACTGTTCATTTCATTCTCCATCATTTGTGCTAAGCTGAGTTGGCAGTGGATGTGTGAGTGAGTTTAGAAGGGAATGTGTATCAGGGTGGCATGAGAACTACCAAGATGACTTGCGTCACAAAGTACTTGATAGTAGAGATTTGGGTTCAGAAGGGTCTGACTTTAAATGTCAACTCTGTGATTTGCTGTGTGACTAGTGCATGAAGCCCATGGCACATTACAATCCCTACAGACAACACTCATGTTTACTGGAGTTTCTCAGCAAAGTTACAATGCAGGTTCAGTAATGCTTAGGATACAGTTTTTCAATTGGACAGCCTTTTCTCATCCATGCCTACAGGCAGATCTCTCTCTGCTCCTCATCCCTTACAGTGGCTTCTTGGGGCATACTGGCTTCTGTTCTGCTCAGGAACATGTTAAAAACAAAACAAAATTCTTTTAGCTCTGCCAGTAAGTGCCAACAGGCACCACCTTTTACCGGTAAGCCTCTGCACAAAGTCTCTCAGCTTTAGCCCTACAGACTGATAAGTCTGGAGGCCCCTCTACTTTGCCAACAAACCTCTGGCCTGAAAGTGCTCAGCTGCCTGGCTCTGGATGTCCACCCTGCCATCTCAGTTTACTAATCTGTAAAACATAGATAACAGTACACTCAGAAAATTTGTTTGGAAAATTATTAATGACTATTGAAACTATTATTGAAAGTGATTTTAAGGCTAGATAAAGGTGTTCTAAATATTGCCAAATAACGATGGCCATGTGATTTAACCTGACCTGAACGTTCTTTAAGAATATCTCCCACTATCAGGATCTGAATTCTACCTTACAAATCTGGCTAGACCAGAGGATATATACACTGATCGAGATAGGAACTGGAAACATGGGGAATCCAGGACAGATGATCCTTCAGGACCAGTGGGGAGAGAGGAGGGAATGTGGAGTAGAAAGGGGGAACCAATTATAAGGATCTACATATAACCTCCTCCTTGGGGCATGGAAAACAGGGAAATGGGTGAAGGGAGACAGCAGACAGTGTTTGATATGACAAAATAATAATAATTTATAAATTATCAAGGGTTCATGAGGGAGGAGAGAGCGGGAAGGCAGTGGGAAAGGGAGGAGCTTAAGTAGAAAGAAAATGTTTTGAGAATGATGATGGCAACAAATGTACAAATGCGCTTTGCATATAATGGGTGGATGTATGGATTCTGATAGGAGTTGTATGAGCCCCCAATCAAATGAATTTTTTAAAAAAGAATATCCATGGAGATGGCAAAGTTCGCTCATCCTGGAACAATGTTGTGTGTATGTGTGCACGTGAGCCTACAAATACAGAAGTGAGACCAGCTGAGTCCATGAATCTTTCTTTTAATATTTCCCCGAAGGGAAGAAGCCATGTCGATTTGAAAACTCTACGAGCAGGAGCTTGAGAGCCACTAAAGAAGTGGTATCTTAGACGCAGCAGAGGCAGGTGCTAACATCAAGCCCCTAATCCTCAGGCAAGCCTAGGCTCCTTGGCCCCAGCTGCACCTGTTGCGAGGCCATCAGTTGGAAAGGACCTCTCAAGAGCAATGTCCTGGGACTGGGACATTGGGACTGGGACTCTGCTTGGGAGGTGGTTGCAGACTGCAGAGGAGTCTTCCTGCGGGGAACCCCTGGATTAGCTGTGTGAGGGCGCGGGCTCTGGGGGCAGCACCCGCTCAGGGGTATGACAGGTTTCCAACTTGCCTTTTTTTTCTGAGCGACCTCTCCATAGAGTCTGCCTGCCAATGGGGATCCGAGTCCTGGAGAAACAAATAGTGACGAAAGAATTTATGTATGATTATGGTTGTTGTTGTTGCCAAAGAATTAAAATTGTACTCTGCCTCCAGATTACCTGGGTTCAAATGTTGGCTTTGTTACTTCATAGCTGTGCTCGGTGGGACAATTTCTCAACATTCCTTTGCCTCGGTTTCTATTGCTGCTGCTTTTTTTGGTTTGTTTGTATCAAGACCGTTGCAGTAGGAAGATCCATAAGAAAAGAAGTTGTGGTGTGTCGGGATTATCCTGATTTTCCATAATTCCATTTTTTCTGGGCTGTGTAGCTAGGGGTGTCTACTAACATCAGAAGGACCTTTCAAAAATAGCAGTTTCAAACCCAGAGGGCTGCTCATGGATAATTTTTGTGATACTTATGGAGAGATTAGATCAGTTAAACCTACTAAATCCCCAGAAGGGAGGACACACAAGTTCTGAAGGAATGTCTTGGGAAATGTGAGTACTTGGGTAGATTCCCCCTCCCTCCTTTCTTTCTCTATCTCTAGAGATATCATATGTCCTGAATGATTAACCAAGGATTATGGTTCATGTTCTCTCTCGTCTGTTTGGCAACCAGCAAATTCAATCATGTTACACGACGCTGTGGCAACTGAATTAGTGTTCAGCTGTGATATAAATCCCTTGGGATCAAGCTTCAATAAGGACACTCTGTGTTATAGGAAGATAAGCTTGAGCAACAGTCTTAGAAATGACATGAGGTGTGTTTTATTTTGCTCTGGCTATGTATAGAATTTTCCCCATCAACCTCTACTTTGTTCTACTCCTGAGCCTCCCTGACTGCACCTCACATTTGTTTCCTTATATAGTCCATGATTTTGAGACCTGTATTATACTTTAATATAATTTCACTCCTAATAAGTGTAGGGTTGAACACATTAAATTATTTCCCCCTGATTATACGATTCATTGTAAAAGAGCATTGCATGTAATCAAATCATCTAGCCACTATGATTTATAATTATGTATAAGCTGGATAACATACAGGTTGAGTTTGATCTTCAGTACCAGAAGGACCAAATTTGAGTCTTTCCTTAATCATTTAAGAACGTTTGACATTGAACAAATTGTTCAGCCTAACCTCCAACTACTTTATCTGGAAACTTGGAGTACGTTTTGTATCCCCCTTACAAGGTAATGACAGGACTGCTTATGGCAGTCATGAGAATTAGATGATACCTGTCAATACTCAGCCTAGTGCCTGGCATGGAGTAAGCACTGGAGATAGAATCCTACTCACCCCCCAAGTTTGAGTCCTAACCACAGTACTCATGTATAACCACAGACCATCTCCCAGCGAAGGCTTATATGTTGCTCTAAGACTGAACAGATTTCAATAGAGCTTCCAGACTAAGAGGGGCAGAGGAGAAAGAAGGGACATCTACTTCTGAAAAATCACCCAGTGAAAGTACTGTGTTTCACAGAAGTCTGATCCATTACCGATTACAGGATGGCCCAGGAGTAGGCAGTATTTAGTAGTTCATTCCCTTGTGCATCAGGTTACCTCGAGACAGGGGCAGACTTGGTGGCAGCTAACATGAGAGCTAATGGAGGATTTCTAAGAGTCAAGCTTATGGCTCAACTCACCACCACCCCCATTTGACAGATGCGGTGATTGAGCCATAAAGAACTGCTTTGCCCAAAAGCCAACCCAACCCATTACCATCGTCAATTCCAATTCTCATTGACTCTATATGGGATTTTTGAGACTCTGACCTTTTCAGGAGTAGACAGCCTCTCTTGCAGGACACTTTGTGAGTTTGAACTGCTGACCTTATGGTTAGCAGCTCAGAGCCTAACCTCACAGGGCCCGTACCAAATGGTATTTTAATAAGAGCTAAAGTTGAGTTGAGACCCTAGGAGTCCAGCTAACTTGACTGGTGAACTATCAACTGCATCATTCTTTAGTCACTTTAAATGGACTTTACCATCCCTTGATGCCACCCACATGGTTATGTTTCTACATTGGTAAATTGCTACCCTTTTATCTGTTCATATTGGGTATAAGGAAAGAAACTTGAATTCAATGCCATTGAGTGTGTTCAAATTCATAGTGAGCCTATGAACAGAGTAGAGTGGCCCCTGTGGGTTTCTGAGACTGTAAATCTTTATGGTGCCTGAAAGTCTCACCTTTCTCCTGTGAAGTGGCTTGTGGGTTTGAACTGCCAATCTTACACTAAGCAGCCAAACCTGTAACCCAGGAATGCTACCAAGGCTCTTATAGAGAGAGAGAAGCACATGTTAATTCAAAAGCCTCACCAGTCCCCATTTGGGAGCACTCGATCTGAAGCAGTCCAGCTAATCATCGGAGCTCTGACTGAGAACCCAGTTCTGATCCCCTGGTCCAAATGCTTCTGCTGGATCCCTCACACCAGACACATGTACGTTCCCTGATGTCAAACTGCTCTCAATTATGTCTGCCATTCTCTCTCTGCCTGGTTAACTGGTCCAGCTTCCTTCCCCAGAGTGTGACTTTTTCCTCTCTCATTTTAAACAACTATTTCAAATTCAATGAAACATTCAAACCCTCTACATAAGCTGACTTCCTGGAATTGCTCACTGGGCTCCTTAAAATCTGTTGATCTGGATTTGACATTCTAAGAGGCTGTGTGTTCCTGAATCTTGTGGGTCAGTTAGTAGATAGAGACTAATTTCATCCCCCTGAGTCACCTCTGGCTTACAGGTTGCAGGTTCCACCGCTAAGAAAGTCCTTTAGTGATCAAAGCCAGAGACACATACCTTATCGGTCCCTCACACAATTGTTTTCACCGTCACGTTTGGTGAAGGTCTGTTCACAGGTTCTCTGCACAGAAGGAACCAGTATGTGCAGTGAGCCCACATGACTTGTGGTGGCTTGTTTCAGGTGACTGAACGAGAAAGAGGAGACAGGCCCAGAACTGACCACGGAAGGCACAAGCAGATAGCATGCACTGTGGCTGAGCTATTCGAGTTTTAGGGTTGTTTCTCTGCTATATGTTTTTAAAGTCAGTTTTTATCTTTCTCCTTCAGAGTGGGTGTGAATGACTTCAGAGTTATTTTCTGCCCTCTCCTCCTCCTTGTCTTCTCCTGGGGTTTCTTCACAGCCCTTAGTGGCAGTTGAATTTGAATTAGTGAAGAGTAATGAGCCCTTCTTCTTCCCTTTCACCATTTCCCACCTGCCCACTTCCTTCTCTCTCCCAAGGTGTTGTTTGCATGTTGTACAGCGCACAGGGCGCTCCTGAAGGAACACAGAATGGTCCCAGGAGCAGGCAGCAGGCACTGTCAGGACAGGCTGAAATAATGAGTGCATCTATATTCATCAGACCAGAACTTCTGGCTTCCTCAGCGGTTCAGAACTGAAATGGACTTCTGGCTTCTCCTTTCCTGGTCCTATGTGATGCCAGTTTAGCACATGGTTTGTGGGACGGTGTCCTCTTATCCTCTGACTTCAGGCTGTTATCCCTCCATTTGGGTGGACTTTGGATTTCTCAACTTTTCCAAAGCAGGAAAGAATTCCATCTCTTACTCATAAATCCCTGCCTCCCTAATCCACTGCTGGTCAGCTAGGTCAAGGGATGTGTCCTGGGGAACAGTGTGTATTCTGTTGCATTTGCTTGAACAAGCTCTATGTGCTTTTCTATGAGAACATTTGTTATTTGATTATTAAAAGTCATTGTTGCATGTTGGGTTGGCTATGATGACTTGCTTTCTCCATGGTAGAACCTACTCTTCACCCTTAGTCCAGGTGTTTGACTCACCTGCTCCTTAAGAATAGGCAAGGGGTGGCTTCCTTAACATAACTCTCAGGCCTCGGAACTGCCCAGGAGCTCAAGATGCTTTTGTTCCATTCTCTGCTGTCCTTTCCCTTCCCCAAAGTCCTTCCCTACCTGCAATAAAGCCTGTCTTACTTTTCAAAAATATAAAAGAATAGACAAGGAAGTATATCAAGTTCATGGGCAGACTCCAGGGTACACTTGGATAAAGGCACGAGCCCTGGAGTTGAAAGACACAGGCAGCAAGAAGTGAAGAACCTATCAAGGAGAAGCTGTGCATGCTGGCTTTCACAGCTGCCAGGGAAGGATTAACAGTGAAGCAAGTCAAAGGTAAGGGAGAAAAGCCCAGGCCACAGAGAAAGGAAGACAAGAAATTTAAATCAAGAAATACTTAAAAATATATGCTCTTTGTAAAAAATAATTTACTTTAATATAGGAAAAGAAGAACTAGAACAAGTTGATGAAAGAAGACTAGATAAACAGAATTTTGCATGTTGTGGGATGTCGCTAGTCTATACTCTGTCTTTGAGGTTAAGTTAGAAGATGCCAGTTCTCTGCGTGCTGGTCTTGTGCACAGTTTGATGAGCAGAATGGTCTGGGTTTTAGCCATCCTGATTCCATGGTTGGATGCTCTTACGTACCTCATAGCCTCCATTTCCTTACATGACGGTCTTGGGTGCACTAATAGTATAGCAGGCCATGGTGGGACTTTTGGCCCGTGCGATCTCTGTGAATGACCGGAGGCTCACATGCACTGAGGGGAAGCAGTCTCCCTCTGCCACAGTCATACTTCTAACATTTCTTTTCTAAAGTAGTTCATGTGCAAATATCCTGATGACCAACACCTTCTTTGATCCATTCCCCCCCCCCCAAATAGCCCTGTGAGTGGACTTATTCCCATATTGTAAATGCAAGCTATGAATAGAAGGGGCTAAATGGCATTAATGAAGGATAGAGGCAGGATATAAGTCCAGGTCCTCGTACTGCGAGGCCTGAGTTTCCTGCTGCGCCAGCCCCTACAGTGTGTGTGCAGTGATAGACCCCATGACCCTGTGTCTGTGAATGATCTGTGTGAATCGCCCATCATCAGTGGGTTAGGCATACAGATAATTAAGATGATGTATGATGCAAAATGTTCTTAGAATAGTGCCAGGCACATATTAAATTCAATCCACTGTATGCTATCAATATTAGTAAAACCAACAATGGTGAACAGTGGACAATGTTAGTTTTTTGTGAAATCAAGAGAAGACAAAGGGGTTTTATATATATATAGATATAGATACATATACATATATGCATATTTATAATTAAGGTAACTATGTCATCTAACCCATCCCAGTCTAAGTGGCTTCATGGAGAGTGGACCTTAGGCCAATGCAGACAAGGATTCCTGCCTTGGAGAAATGAATTCCTGTGCCTCAGTTTTCCTTTTTGTACATGGGTCAAAACATCTCATTGAGAGTCTTAGTCTTTCCACGAACCCTCTTCTTTATCCAGCATGATAGATATCTTTCCCCAGGGGCTGGTCTCTCCTGATAACATACCCTATGTACGTAAGATAGAGTGTCCTTGTTCTCACTTCTACAGAATATTCAGGCCTAACTTTTTCTGAGACAGATTTGTTTGTTCTGTCATCTCTGGTGCATTTAAAATTCTCTACTAACATAATTCAAAGGCATAGTTTTCCTTCAGTCATCCTTATGCATTGTCTAGCTTCTGCAGGCATATGGGCAATTGAAAATTCCATGGATTGGCTCAGATGCACCTGACTCGTCAAAATGCCATCTTTGTATTTTAATACTCCAAAGGCATCTTATGCAGTAAATTTGCCCAGTGCAATTCATTGTAAATTTCCTTGACTGCTGCTTCCACTGGTATTGATTAATTGATTATTGATTATTGGAATGATAAAGTCAAGCTATTGTTAAGGAGCCCTGGTAGTGGTGAGGAGTTGGGCTGCCAACCACCAGGTCACCTGTTTGAAACCCCCAGCTGTGCCTCAGGAAAAAGATGGACCCTTCTACTCCTGGAAAAAGTTAAAGTCTCGGAACCTCAGAGGAGCCATTCTGCCCTGTCCAGTAGACTCGCTATGAGTCAAAGGGACTTGATGGCAGTGTGTTTGGGTTTGGGGTTTGGGGAGTTTTTGCTAGGTGCCTTGACTTGGTTCTGACTCTTAGTGACCCTGCATGCAATGGAGCAAAACACCTCCTGATCCTGCACCATCCCTACCAGGGTTCATTGTAGCAGCCACTCTTTCAATCCACTTCCTCTAGGCTCTTTCTCTCTTTCACCTTCTACTTTACGAAGCATGCTGTCCTTTCCTAGGGAATGATCTCTCCTTATAACATGTCTGAAGTATATGAAAAAAGTCTCACCAACCTTGAATCTATCTATCTATCTATCTATCTATCTATCTATCTATCTATATATATATCAGAATGTATTTATGTATATTTATATTACCAACACCATAATTCAAATGCATATCTTCTCCTGTCTCCCTGATTCATGGTCCAACTTTTACATACCAATGATGCAATTGAATAAGGCCACAATTACTAATAACTTTAGCAATATATCTGCATCCACAGGGACTGAACCTTTGCTTCACATACTTCTGGGTCGTCTAAGAATAGAGTATTACTCAGACCAAATTAGTGGTCAATACAGGCAAACCTCAGAGGTATTGCAGGTTTCATTATAAACTGCCATATTAAAGCAGAGACTGCAATAAAATGAGTCACCTGCCCCATTGGGGAACTGGTGCATATAAAAGTTACATTTACCCTATGCTCTCCTCAGTGATCAACAGTATTGTGAGAACGCTTGAACTCTTGTGAGAATCAGGACACAGACACAAAGTGAGCCCAGGCTGTTGGGCGAGCGGCCCTGACCAACATCCTCCACGCAGGGCTGCACAGACCTTCCATTTGCTTTGGAAACAAAAGGCCATGAATGGCAAGGCAATCGAGCAAAGTTCAATAAAGCGAGGCCTGCCTGCATATGGGTTTGCTGAAGGCATTAATGACTTTGAATGTTTACTGCACATGAGGTCTAGAGAGGTCATGTTTTTCACTAGCCTGGAGAGAAAAGTGAATGAACAATATTTATCAGTGTCATTTGATTTATTCCTTACCAAAGAGCCACGAGCTAAGTAAGAAAGGGGCAGTAGTGGGTCCCGTGGTTAAACACATAACTGCTAGGGGAAGGTTAGTTGTGTGAACCTGGCAATGCCTCTGTGGAAGAACAAGATGTGGCGGACAGCTTCTGTAAATATTCAAGAACCAAAGCCTGTCCTGCTGCCACCCAGTTCATTCCACATCCTCGCCACCCTGTAGGGGGTTGCCAAAATCCTACATCCTTAAGGGGAACAGTCTCACCCTTCTCCAGGGAAGTGATTGGTGGGTATGCACTGCCAGGTGTGGGATTTGCAACCCAACACCTGGTTTGCTGCACCACCAAGGCACCCTATGGGATCGGTATTAGTCTCAGAAATGACTGAAGGGCAACAAGTTTACAAGTTGGGTACGATAATCTCCATCCTGCAGATGTTCAAGGCTATAGACATAAGAGTTACGTCACTTACCAGAGGTTTCACAGCTTGGGAAATGCGAGGCTATGATTCGGGCACAGGGTAGTTTGACCCCAGAGTATATGCTTTCAACTATCATAATGGTCAGGATTGCAGGCAATTATGGTCTGCGCCCAGCACAGTGCGTCACAAAGAGGCTCTCCAGTAATGAAAACTTCTGATCCTAAATGCTGGAAAATGATGACAGCCCTTTAAAAGTCTCAAGAATCGATAAACCCACATGCTTTCGGGTTGAGCCCTGGTGGCATAGTGGTTGTGTGCAGGACTGCAGCCTACAGGGTTGGCGGTTCAAATCCAGCAGCAGCTCTCCAGGAGCATGGCTGGGCTTCCTACTCCCGCCAGGGTAGTGGTGCCCCCCAAAAGAACAAAACAAAAAAAAACCCACATGCTTTAATTGGGAGGGAATGTAAAGTACAGCTCCGTGGAGTGACCAGCAAGAGTCCCTTTGCATCCTGCTCTCGGTGATGAAGATTTCTCGAGTAGCAACTGATGGGATTTTTTCCGTTTAAATACATGTCCCTCGTTATCGCTGGCAATGCATGTCCTCTCAGGTCTCATAACACTGGAGACAAAGATGCTGGCCTCTTCCCAAGAAGGAAGAGCAGCAGCCAAAAGTGAGTAACATCCCATATGGCGGTGAACACAGTTCTCTATCGCTGTAAGACATTCATCCCAAGAGCCCTTGTGGCAAAGCAATTAATTTTGCAATTGGTAGTTGTTTTCTTTTTTTCTTCCTCTATTTGTTGTAAAATAAATACTCTATATTTCTTCACCTTTAGGAAACAGGGAAAAAGGATGCTTATAAAACACTAAGTAAATAGTTATCATCAATTCTAATGATAAACACCGAGCTCTGCCGGTGCCCTCCCCAGCCTACCTATGAAAAAAGACGGCCATGCAGTAGCAATAGGATTGTTAGCAGGTGCCGTGAGTTGGCGCCCATTCTTGGCAACCATCTGCATATATAATAGAATGAAACACTGCCCATTCCCGCACCATCTTCATGATTGCTGGTGTGTTTGCATCCACTGTTGTGGCTGTTGTGTTAATGGAAATACATCTGGAATGTTCCTTCATGACAAAGATACTTAGACTTCCTCCACTCACTCACTTTGGACACTTCATCAAAAACAGGCAATCACTGGAAAAGAAGACCATGTGTGGTAGAGGGTCAACAAAAATGAGATGGATTGACACAGCCTTAGAATACTCATACACAAGTGGTAACAGTGCATACAAAGACTCGGGTCCAATCCTGTGTCTCCTCGTCTACAATCTATAGAAACAAACAAACAAAAAACTAAACCCACTGCCATTTTGTAAATTCCAACTTGTAGCAGCCAAGCCTGTAAGCCTTCACTGGAGCTAATAGACTTATTTTTCTCCCACGAAGTGACTGACAGATTTGAACTGATGACCTTGTTAGTTCAATGCTTATCAAACAGTTTATCCTACTTGGGGGGCGGGGGGGGACGGGGAGTGGCTGAAGGGATTGTAGATGTACATTTAGAACCTAGTTCTGTCACTTCCTAGCTTTGCCATCCTGAATATGTCTTTATGCTCTCTGAGATTTAGCCATCATCTTTCACAGCAGAGTGATGCTTTATGCTTTTCAGGTAGCAGACATAGTCTACCTAGTAGAGTTCCTGGCATTAATGAGAGCCAATGAATATAGGATCCTTTCCCCCTTAGAACCCAAGATATGGTAGAGAAGTGACCCAATAGATGCAGGAGGTAATTAGAGAATAGAGATTATTGAACTCACATTGGAGGTACCATCCTTATATTAACTTGTGGAGGCATGGAAATGTAAAATAAACTTTTAGAGAAAGAAAATAGTTAAAGACCTTCATACCAAAGGAAACTGATGTTGAAATCTGCCAACAGATGAGGGCAAGGGAGGGATGGAAAAGTAAGGGGCTAGACTGCTGCTGAATGTTCATTTGAGTGAGATGAGATGGAATGGTCCACAAGAGGGGAAGAGAAGTCAGGGAGGGGCTGGGGGTTCAACTATTGCTGGGAGGGGGTGACGAATAGTTGAAACTGCCAAAGATGAAGTTTATGGCCTAAAATGTAAAACCATATGTACTGGCAATTTTTAAAAAAAATTATATCTAACTACAATTGACCCATAGAATGTCCATTTTGAAGTAGAAGGCAATATCTCCCAATCGGCTCAGAGCTGTGGGATCTTGATCCAGTTCTGGATCATGTGGAAAGCCTTTCCCTGCTCTGTGCCATCATAACTGCTCACCTGAAGAAATGGAATACCTGCCCCACATTTGTCGCTTGAAGATAGGATGAATGAGGCCAAGCTTGTGAGTCATGGCCTGTCCTCAAAGGAGCTAGGGGAATGGAATGATAACAGGATCAAAAAAGGCCTTCTCATTTCCTCTTCCAATTTGACCTCCTTTTGTGTCCTCTTGGTTGTTTCTTAAAGGACTAAGGCTGGGAACATTTTCATGACAATCACATTGGTGAGTGGATTTAGCCTTTCTGAGGGTCACAGAAAACAAGGTGACTAAATACAGAACCTAGATTCCCCAAGGGGACTATATTGAAGTGCACCATCCATCCATTTGTTCAGCAAGTGTTTGTTGGTGTCTGTTAGGTATTAGACTCTGTGGCTGGTAATGCATGTAAGAGAGACAGCTATTTGAAAAGCCAGCAAGAATTAAATAGACTTTCTCTGAAACAGAACAGAAATCTGTATAAAAATGTTTTTTGTATTTTACGTTTATTGGCAGGAAAGGGTATGTTATGTATCTGAACGGACTTTCCCCCATTTAAATACCTTCCTATCATTTCATCTGTGTGGAAGGGTAAATGCCACTTTTTAGAGGGTATAATATGGCAGTTGTTTAATCATCCATAATCGCCTGACATAATAGGGAGGAATGCATTGAGATTGTTAGGCCCTAGAAAGCAATGGAGGAGGACAAGGGTAAAATGATACTAGCCAGTGACCTCTAATAGCATTTGGCCAGCTTGTTGTAGGAAGGGTTTTTTGATGGAATGTATAATTAGACTTACTGAACTTCCATAATTTGATGTGTTTATACTCTTGTCTAGCAAAACAGAGTAGCACCTTGGTAGAATGATTGACTGCAAGACACAAGACAACTATGAAAAAGGTGGGGAGTGTTCTCTATAAGATGGGTAACCTTCAGGTCAATCAGTTGGTAGGACTGATTGCCTCACAGGTGTGATCATGAAGATACTTGAAAGGAGTCACATGGGGAAGAGACCCAAACACATGTTTCTGTCAAAGAAAATATATGATACATCTGCATGCTTAAGAGTGGGAAAAAAGAAATCGTTACTACAGAGGGTTGGCATTCTGTTACAGATGAAGAAAGATGGTTCTCTTAGGAGGACCTATGAGAATCTCCTTGGACAACAGATGATTCCAGACTGTGAACATGTTGGCAATTCAATCTTGTTATTTAATCATTAACATTATACCATCTTTGGGACTCTGGAGATTGAAACGATAACAAAAGTATCCATAATCTGGGCTCTAGACCAATCATTGGTGTTGATAATGCATGACAATCTGTGAAATAGATGTATCATCACCACTCTTCATATTAGGAGATTGAAGATTGATTAGATTAAAGATTTTGTCAAAAATCACCCCACCACCCACTGCTAGCCAGAATGGAACCCAGATCAAAGTCAAAATTCTGGAAAATAAAGGTCTTATTTGACTATTGTTTTTTCCCCTGACCCTAGAATCTGACTCCTCTCATTTCTCATATATGCTTCCTTAATTCTGTTGCTCATAATTCTCTTGACACCAAGGATTCAGCTTTGAACAAGTCAGACAAGGCTGCTATCTTCAAGAAGTTTACGTTGAAGGAGGAGGAGATAGACCCTCTCTCACTGAGATAAGTATAAATTGTGTTAGGGGATAAATTAAAGATTGTGGTAAGGGAACTGAGTACTATTGGTGAGAATTAAGGTAGAATAGAAGGTGAGTAGTTTGGTGGACTGAAGAGTTCTGTGAAATGGGTGCTAATGAATTTATTTGAACCCAGAGATCTTGCTAGTGGTATTATTTTTACTCATTTATTTTTATTTGTTTACTCTTAAACCAGTTGGCATATGGAGTTCTGGTGGTACTGTTATGTAAACTTTAGACTGCTATCCAAAAGTTCAGAGGTTCAAATCCATCTCCCTCTCTAAGGGAGAAAGATGAGGTTATCTGCTCCTGTAGAGACCTATTGGCTGGGAAGTTTTATAGCCTTGGAAAGTTGGCATAGTGTCACAGAGTCAGAATCAACTCAATTTCAGTGAGCTATGGAAGAATGTATTTCTGGCTTGACTATGCACATAGTTTCCTTCACCTTCCTTACCTGCCTTCATCCAGTCCCAATTCCCTGATTTAGTAGGTCTTGGGAGGAGCCCAAACATTTCCATTTCTAGCAAATCCTCAATTGATTCTGGTGTTATAGAGATCATACTTTGAGAACTACTGACCTGGAACATAATATTCTAATGCTCACAAAAACTAAACCAGTCTATTTCTAATGTAACATCTCTATTTTCCAGTACGTTTATAAAAGCAATGTTTTAGCCATCTAAACTACTGATAACCTTTTCAGCATATTCACTGCTTTCTGCTCTGTTACCTCCCTTCATGTTGTCTCACTTGTCTTGGACAGTCTTTCCTTGCTCTCTCCTTGTGAAATCCCCATCCTTCAAGTCCACAACTAAACATAGCCTCAGCTAGGAATTCTTCCTTCTTCTTACCTGCAAGTATGTTTGATTACTTCTTCCTCTATGCTCCTAAGTCGTCTTTATAACTCTTGCTATTTCTCATACTCAAAACTCAAAACTCACTGCAATTAAGTCCACGCTGTAGGGAGAGTAGAACCCTCTGTGAGTTTCTGAGACTATAACTCAATTTTTAAAATTTTCATCAGAAATTTATTATTTGGGGCAAAAATGTTTGCATAGTTTGTTGTAACAACATAAATTTTTTGGTAAGCCCAGCTTATGCATATCAATATGCCAACAAAACTGATGCTTTATGCTATTTTACCTTTTGAATCTTCTAATATGTTCCAATCAGAGCTGTCATTATTATTTTTTAAATTTAATTAATCATTTTATTGAGAGCTCTTGTAGATCTTATAAGAATTCATAATTTACTTAGATCAAGTATAATTGTCTAATTTCTGCCATCATCAGTTTCAAAACATTTTCTTCTTGAACAATTTGATATCAGCTCTTTTTTGTCTTCTCCCTCCCCATTCCTACCCCTCAGGAATCATTATTATATTATGATTACTATTTTCTCATATATTACACCATCCAATGTATCCATTCACCTACAATTCTGTTATTTATTCCTCTTGAGTGGAATTATACAATCATCACTGCTATAAGCTTCTCCTTCTCCCCCTATGCCCACCTTTTTTCCTTACTTTGGGAATCATTGCTCCTGTTACTGTTTCTGCATGGTTATCTATCTTGGCTTGCATGCTTCAAGCTATCTTAATTATACAAATGAACATACACTAACAAGATTAGTGAGTTAAAAAAGGACCAAAATAGTAAGGGCAGTAAATAGTAAAGAAATAGAAGATAATTATGTGTTTCATCAGTGTTATATATTCGGTACCCTGGATATATCATCCCTTCCATGTAGCCCTTCTGTGAGGGACTAATTATCTTACAGATGGATTTTACATCTCCACTTTGTCCACATTCCTTTGTGTAAATGTGTTTGCTTGTTCTTAAACTTCTGATACCTATTCCCATCAATACCTCAAAATTACATGAATCAGTGTGTTTTTTTCATGTGGGTTTTGTTGCTTCCCTGCTAGAGGGTCTCTTGTTTAATCTCAACCTTTAAGATCCCAGATGCTATATATTTTAATAACTGGGCACCTTCAGCTTTCTTCATCATACTTACTCATGCACCCATTTTGTCTTCAGCTATCATATCAGGAATGTGAGTATCAGACACTGTCACATTATTAGAACAAACCATTCTTGTACTGAGGTAAGATTTAAATAGAGGTCCAAAGTCCAACTGCTTCATTATGTGTGTGTGTGTCTGTAAATATACGATCTTTATATATTTACATATATACATATCTACAAATATGTATAATCTTTATGTAAATAGGAAGCTTCAACTTTATCCCTCAGAGTGACTGGTGGTTTTTAACTACAGATCTTGCTATTAGCTACCCAACCCATAACCCATTATTCCACTAAGGTTCTTCATTACTATTTCTCATAATATGTCATAATTCTTTCTGGGGGGGCATCACTGCCCTCTGGTGGGAGTGGGAGGCCCAGCCTTGCTCCTGGAGAGCTGCTGCTGGATTTGAACCGCCAAGCCAGTAGGCTATAGTCCCGCACTCAACCACTTACGCCACTGGGGCTCAGACCTAGGTCATAATTCTTTATATGGATTTTACTTTGGCATGTACTCTGTAATTTATTCATTTCTGTACCACCATGATTTCCTCATCCCCTAGTGACCAGCACTTAGTCTGGCAGATGTTCAGTAAGTATCTATTGAAAAAATGACTGGTTATGCAAATAGAGGCTTAGGTAGGGTGAGACTCACCCCATTCGAGTAAAATTGTGAGTGAATGAATGGGAACCTACCAATAATGTACCAGTACATCAGCTTTCCTGACAGAAACCCATGTACCCGGAAGTCTAGGTGGCCCCAGTACATTCCCACCAACTACTTCTTCCCCATTTGCATTCAATTTTAGATATATGGAGACGAAAGATGCTGTAGGTTATGTGTTGGTCGAGAGATGAGTCTGCCTGCTTCCCTAAAGATGTACACAACTCATAATCAACTCAATGGCAGTGTGTGGGTTAACTAAGAATAAAGGGTGGGTATTGGAGTCCTGTCCTTCTCTTGAGTCACCTAACAACGTTAGAGATGGAAAGGGTCAGCTGAACAACATGTTAAGACAGACATCAAAAGAAAGGGACACTGGAAGATGGTGTTCTCTTACTCACAGCTATGGTCTCGGGGCAATTGAAAAGATCTTTCCACCCTCATTCTATCATTCAAATCCCCAACAGATTGTATTGCCTGATGTCTCACTGGTGACCAGCCACTATCCTAAAGCTTTAGGAACAGACCCAGGCCTAAAAGGACTTTCAGTACTCCCAGAAATATCTGGTATTAGCATGTGGAAGAGACAAGGATGCTTTATTTATTAATATTAATATTTTAAAACTATTAAGTCTTGTCAGGCTCCACATGGCAATAAAAATTTTAATGGAGGTGTCTGCTTCTGTTTATGTTGCATAAGGAAGAATATCTAGTCCTTCTGGATAAAGGACTAGGGCATTGTAAGATTATGCTGTTGGGTAAAATGCACTTCAGTAGCCTTGACACAGACCAGTCATAGCCCAGCCACCTGGTAATTTAGATACAAATCAGAGCTGAATGTTTGTCCTCGCCATCCCTTCCATCCTTGCCCCACAAAAGAAGCTCTGTCCTTAGGATTACTCTCTGGGTGGTTTTTTGGCCTCTAGTGAACTCCATTCACAAGTTGCTCTCTGTGACTCATAACCGACCCAGTTCCCAGGGAGGTCTAGTATATTTCCAATGTTTGTGCATTTATAATTCATGAGAACTGACCTATATTCATCCACAGTAAGAGCTTTCTGTGTGCATGAGTACAGTTTTCTGTCTTTGGGTGAGCTTTAGAGAAACAGTTACTTTGGGTCCTTTGAAGGTGCTAATTTCTTCATAATAGGATGGCAGAATCTTCTTACTAGCTTTGGGAACCAAGAAAGATGAGTGTTAGAATGTGTGCCCTTTTTAGTTCCTCCTACGCCTTTTTATTCACAATTTCTTAGGAAGGAGAAACAAAATAGCGAAAAACAAAAATGGAACAAAATAGTAAAGAATAAAAAATGCATATGAGAGAGACACTAAGTAAAATAGCAGCATTTAAGGGAAGGGGAGAAGACGGAATCTATCAGGACACAAGACAAAGAGAAAGGAATGGCAGAAAAGTCGGGGGAGAAAGAAAGCCAAAGGAGGAGAAGAGAGAAGATAGAGCTTCGGAAATTGA
>PVJH01028178.1:0-27637 GCA_004026705.1 Nesogale talazaci
TATTTCCTTGGGAGGCTCTTACAAATCTTAGAACAATCTGCTGTTCATTTGTTTTAAGCACACTTTTCCATACGTTGCCATCCATATTTCCCACTTTTTCTTTCTACGCGAGTCCTTGGTATCAGCTCCTCCCCTTCCCCCCTCCACGCGCTCACCCTGGTGAATCCTTGATCAATTATATACTATTATTGTTATTTTGTTTTTCTTCTTTGAATGAAGTCTTGAATAGAAGAAATTGTGTTGTAACTGAATGAGTATCTTTACAAAGTTCTGACTTGTTTTAGAGTAATGCTATTTTACCTTCATCCTAAAACACTGAGTTGGATTTGTCAATGGTTTATTAAAGTGAAGGTCAGGCGGTGAGTTGAGCCTCATTCTATTATACTATACCATCAATATAGTTCTACTTACATTCAAGTGCGCCTTGGGAATAAATGAAAACTAATCCGGTTTTTGAAACTCAGACCACTGATGTAATCTGTCCTATTGTCCTTGCTACAGGAATAATTTACGATGTCATCGTGGAACCGCCGAGTGTTGGCTCTATGACTGATGAACATGGGCATCAGAGGCCAGTAGCCTTCTTGGCCTACAGGTAAAAGATAGCTTTTCATTGACATGCTGGTGGGGAAAAATGACTGCTAGAGCATGCCTGGGACTGGCATGAGCATCCTTGTTAGGGGCTACCCCGACCGTTCCATTCAGCACCTCTGTACACAGAGCAACAACAGAAAACACTGCCTGGTCTTGTTCTGCCCTCACAAAAAATTGCTGCGTTTGAGACCATTGTTCCAGCCACTGGTGTGAGTCTACTTTGTTGGGGTCTTCTTTTTCTGTGACCTTGCACTTTATTCAGGCTGATCCCTCCAGATTCATGGCCAAAGTACATGCACACGGTCATGTCCATCGTCTTTCTTACTTTATTTGGTTTTTGTTTTTTGTGGGTTTTTTTTTTTTTTTTGGTATAACTGCCTTCTGGTGGGAGTAGGAGGCCCAGCCTTGGTCCTGGAGAGCTGTTGCTGGATTTGAAATTCCAAGCCAGTGGGCTGCAGTCCCGCACCCAACCACTATGTTACCGGACCTCAGCCCTTGCCCGTGGTCCTTCTAAGGACCTCTGGCTATACTGATTCTGAAACATGTTTGCGCATTCATCTGACTGTCCTAATAATGTAATAGACTTTGACAACACCACAATCCCCAAGGTATCAATCCTCCTCTGTGCCCTATGCATCGTTCAGCTTTCAGCTATATAGGAGACAATTGAACATACCATGGCTTGGGTCAGGGCACCTTCGTCCTCAAAGTGGCATCTTTGCTCATTAATTCTTTTAAACGATCTCGTGCAGCAGATTTACCCTGTAAAATATGTCATTTGTGCTCTCGACTGCTGCTTCCACGACCGTTGATTGTAGAACCAAGTAAAAATGAAAATCTCTGACAGCTTCATTATTTTCCTTTTCATGATGTTGCCTTTGGTTCAGTTGTGAACTTGTTTTTAAGGCTATCAGATATTTTAAAATAATTAACATGACTACCTCTTAAAGGAAGTCATCAGTTTAAAATATGCTTCTAGACTATAATCATAGTCTGCTGACACCTTAACTAGTTATTTAAGGGGTCAGGAAATTATGGCTGCTTCAGTAAATAAAGTTTTCATGCAATAAACCAGACTTATTTTCTTGCAGACAGACTATGACTGCTTTTCAACTACAGTGGCTGAGTTAAGTAGGTTGATATTAATCAGACACACATATACACTGCGTTTACTTATCGCTTTTGTGTCCCTGGTTGCTGGATAGCGGAGGTCTGAAGACTTTTTACTGTAAGTCCATCAGAACAAAGATTTTTGTCTCTTGTTCATTATTCTGAGCTTCGCCCCTACAACATGCCTACACAATAGATTCTCAATGAGTGAGTGACTGAAAGGGGGCTTGTCCAGAAAGGTTATAAAATACTGACCTTACATAAGAACCAAACGTTAAGACAAACTATTTGGGTATAAAGTATAGGGGTAGGAATTTAAGTCTGAAGGGGGAATAAATCCCATTTATTATTGTTTTGCTAAGGATTCAGAGTTTGTTTTTCAGAGTAAATGGACAATATATTATGGAAGGACTCGCATCCAGCTTCCTGTTTACAATGGGAGGTTTGGGTTTCATCATCCTGGACCGATCCAATGCACCAAACATCCCCAAACTCAATAGATTTCTTCTTCTGTTCATTGGATTCGTCTGTGTCCTGTTGAGTTTTTTTATGGCTAGAGTATTCATGAGGATGAAACTGCCGTAAGTAGCCAACAACTTCTGTTTCAAATTAGAAAAGTAATTACCTGGTTAGCATACGATCATAGCTTGGGATAGCCCTCGTTTAAATAGATGTGAATGGAAGTGACCCAAAGAGAAGGTTATAGGTGATGTTGTTAGGGCCATTGAGTACTTTCTGCCCGGTGCAGCCCAGTGCACAGCAGAATGGAGCGCTGCCCTGTCCTGCGCCATCATCTGCTCCACGCCTGAGCCCACTGTTGGAGCCAGGGTGTCCATCCATCTCCTGGGGGCTCTGCCTTTCCCTTGCTGCCCCTTCACTTGACCCTCCATGATGCCCTTCTCCGGGCATTATTCTCTCCTGGCAGTATATCCAAAGTATGTAAGCAAAATCGTGCCATCCTTGCCTCTAAGGAGTACCCTGGCTGTCCTTCTTCCAAGACCGATTGGTTTGTCCTGTTTGCAGTCCCCTGTGCTTTCAATATGCTTCTCCAGGACCACAGTTCACACGCATCCATTTTCCTTCGCTCTTCCTTATTCAGCGTCCAACTTTGACATGCCTAGGAGCTAATGGAAAATACGTGTGAGGTGCACCTTAGTCCTCAAAGCTATACTCTGAACGCAGCCAGTTTATCCAATTCTTTTGTTCTCTTGACTGTGATGCCACCTATTGTATAGTTGTGGGGACTTTTGTGTTATAATCCACACTGAAGGCTGCTGTCCTCGATCTTCCTCAGCACGGGCTTTAAGTCCTCTCACTTTGGGCATGCAAGGTCGTGTCGTCTGCATGTTGCAGGTTGTCTTAAGTCTTCCAGTTCTGATGCCACATTCTTCTTGGTCTCAGCCAGCTGCTTGATGATTTGCTCAGCACACAGATCCAGTAAGTGTGGTGAGAGGGTACAACCCTGACGCGCACCTTTCCCAACATGTGAACCCTGCAGCAGGCCCCTCTTCTGTTTGCAGAACTGCTTCTTGAGCCAAGGTTATAGCTAAAATGAAGATTTCAAGTCTTTGGAAAAATTGTTTCCCTAAAAAAAATGTCTTCCCAATTCATGTTAGTGAGAGACTTGATTCATCTTAGCCTCACTGTTTGTAGAGGGCTGTGATTTATCTAAAGTGGTTTCTGATTAACATAATATACAGATTACAGCAAACTGAAGCCACATCTCTTGCTGTGCAGTTGGATGTGCCATCAGTAGAAATGTAGAACTGTGCCATCAGCTCTCCAGTCTTACATCTGGATGGCAGCCGGCTCCCCGCGCACTGTCCCTTGGAGTGGCTGGTGCATGTGGGCCGCACGGAGGAGCATTGAGCTGGTGCTCCACCAGGGAGCCTCCTCTGGATCCCCATTAGGGAGGGAATGTTTTTAAGCCACTGATCACAATTGCTTTCTCATGAAAACCCATTAAGTCTGTGGATAGAAGGTGAGCATTTCTGTCTCAAAACATAAGCTAGGGATTAGATTGCTTTTCCACTAGTAGATCATTTTTGATTCCGAAATTTAGGCTCTCTTTAGAAGAAAAGTAGAAGGGATTTTAAAGCAGCTTTTATAATTGGGATTAGGATTATGATTGAGATGGGAACCAGTGTAACCAAATTTCCATGTGTGGATGTTACTCATGGAAGCACTAGTAGCCACATGCACACTGGTCTAAAATACCTTTACAATGAGGCGCGCATAGTAATGTCACTGAGATGTGACTCGGTGAGCTTAGTCCTCCAGATGGTGCCTGTGCTTTAGTGAAATTCCTAAGGTGTGCCTGACGCAAGTCATGGCATGTCCAGTCACCTCATCTGCATTGATAAGCTGGCTATTGAATAAGAATTTTTGCCTTTGAATTATGGTCTGTGGTCTCATGAAGAATATTGAATATACCAAGAACTTCCAGAAGAACAAAGAAATCTCTCTTGGAAAAAGTACAGGCAGATTGCTCCTGACACGAGCATGATGAGATTGCATCTTGCCTAATTCGGGCATGTCATCAAGGGAGGCTCGGGCACGTCAAGATGGTCACCAGGAGTGGTGCTGGGAAGGTCAGTGGGGAGTGAGGAAGGCCCCCAGGGAGATGGACTGACCTCGTGGCGGCAGCACACGCGGTTGTGAGGAGGGGGTGCCGGGCCCGGCAGTGTTTCCTTCTGTTGTGCACAGGGTCGCTGTGAGCTGAGACTGACTCGACCGATGACACGGAACAGCAACAGACTTCACTTTTTAGGAAATAGGTTAAACCATTTATTGTAGATGGCATAGGAGGGATTACAGGGATGTATGTGTTTGGCTTAAACAGCTCTGAGGCACTGGGGCAGACTCAGAAGGTCTAATCCAGCGGTCAGGTTCCTGTCCACGCCCCAGCAGAGCAGAGCGTTCTCTGCCAGCTGGCTCTGTGTGGCTGTGTCACTCCCTCAGGTTCTTTTCTGGGGGAAACCATTTGGGCCATTGGCTGCATTGTCTGAAGACTTACCTAACCCAGCCTAGTCTTTTTGCCGCTCTTGTTCCTGTCCACGTTGGAACTAATGGAGGCTGATAAGGAGTGACTGCAATGTCCACGGCACAGCAGGAAAAGAGTAGAGTCCCCGCGGGTAGAGGCTATATGACAGGAATGACCACAGCAGAAGGAACCCATGAGAGGCATTTATCCAGACCTAAGTGGGCTTGTTCAGCCCATGAACCAGATTTGTCGTCATTCTAACAAATGCTGCCCCCACTCTAACATACCGTCAGGTTCCTCTACCAAGTGATAGTCGTGTGCTGCCATGTTACTGTTGAGCAGCTAACTGCGAGGTCAGTGGTTCAAACCCATCCGCTCACAGGAAAAAGAGGAAGCTGTCAGCTCCCGTAAAGATTTCAGCCTCAGAAACCCTCTCCATGCTTGCTATGAATTGCCATCAGCTCTGTGGCAGGGACAGTGGGGTGTGGGGCGTAGGAGGCGGGAGGCGATGCCCCTGGTTTGAAGTTTGCACCTGCCCGGTAGCACCTTGAAACAAAGGCCAACGATGTGCATTCGCAAGGCTGCCCGCCAGGAAAACCCTGGGGAGCAGTTCTAACTGGTGGCGGTGCTGAGTCAGAATCAGCTCAGAGCAAGTCCATGTGCTGGGGTTTTTGCTACTGAGGATATGCGCATGTTAAATCAGGCTTTTGACTTTTAGGATAATCAGAGTTCAATACTGTTTATTAAATAAGGTTTCCAGGAGGTTTAGTTCTCTAAATTGTTTCTTTCCTCTTCCAGTACTTATCTATGCAAACATTTGTCTTCCTGTTCTCATTCCATGGGGCAATATCCAAGATTGCTGACTAAGTCTAAGCTTGGGAGTAGGAAACTTTCTGGCTTTCAGAAATATCTTAAGATTTAGCTAAAGCTGATTCGTGTACATCTTGTTTAGATGTAATCAGTGTAGAACGTTGAATAGTTATCTGCTAAATGGAGGATTTGAATTTTTAACAGGAAGGGATATATGATTCTCTCTTTGATATGTTTTCACACCCCTAACTCTCAATGCCAGTACCTTCGTTCACTATGGAGTGGGAAGTGGCGGTGGCTAGTTTTAAGTCAGACAGGGAAACAAGAGTATGGCCTGTGCTAGAATATTTGCTGTCCCTGAAGGAGATGACAAGCCAGGTCTGTAATCCTACTGGTGAGACAAAATTCCCTTCTATTATGTGTGACCATCAGCAAGGAAAGGATATGCTCTTATTCCTTAGCGTCTGTTTTCTATGGTGTCCTGACTATCTGAGGCATAAGACACAGAACAAAAAGGGAGTTTAAAAATGCAAGTCAGCATTGTTTTCTGTTTTTTCTTCTTTTTTTCCAAATCAAAGTCTTAGTATGTGGGATAACGTCTGGCCATGCTGAAAGATGGTGCAGTGGGTTAAATACGGGGTCAGAGGTTCACACTCAGCAGCCACTTCTTGGGAGACAACCTGCTCTCAGAGATTTGCAGGAACCTTTTGGAATAGTTCAACTCGGTCCTACAGTGATACTCTTCAGTCAGAATCGATGTGATTTGGTTTATGCTAAAAGATCCTTGATATTCCCTACGAGCTAATTTTTTTTCGCAAAGAGTCTGAAGTAACCTTTAGCAAGAGGTGCTGTTAAACAGGAGAAAACAGAGGCACTGAAATAGTAGTGCTGGTTTGCACTGAAATAGTAGTGCTGGTTTCTGGTGCCGTTGCATCTCCTGATCACAGTTTGCTGATTAAAACATGACTTTAGTTGATGACCTGGTCTTCTGGAGAAATATAGAGACTAATAAATTGAACTCTTATCTGTGCACATTTGACTTCAAAACTCACAGCCATGGAGTTGATTTTGGCTCCTGGGGACCCTTTGAGCTGGAAGAGAGCTGTCACTGGATTTCCGAGGTGCTAAATCTTTATAGGAGCAGACAGCTTCATCTTTCTCCCTTGTAGTTACATGTGAGTCACTACGGAACCCGGGGTCACACACATAGGGCAATACACTTGGAAGGTTGGATTTTAGTTCTTAAAATAGTCAAGCCTGTTCTGACTCTTGGCAATCCTCTCAGACAGGGTAGACCTGCCTTTGTGGGTTTTCGAGATTATCTAATTCTTCACAGGAATAGAAACCAAAACCAACGCATTGCCATCAAATCAGTGGCATCTCACAATGTCCCACTGTGGGTTTCTGAGATTAGAGCTGTTTACAGGAGTAGAAAGCGCAGTATTTCTTGCAAAACTGCTGGTGGTTTCAAACTGCGTACCTTTTGGTTAGCAGCCCAGTGCGCCACCACTATGCCATCCCAGCTCCTCATTGAGTACAGAAGGCCTACTTGATTCAGACTACCGAAAGTTGCCAGTTCAGCACGTGAACTTAATGAACAATGGAATGTTTATTAAGCCTGATGAGAAAGGTTGGGGAGCCCCTTGGTAAACCCTAAAATCCTAGCATCAGTTCAGAAATGAAGATCTCTTAAGGGAGAACAGAAATGAAAAGCAAAGCAGTAAGAACCAAAGGATTTAAGTGTTATCATCATTGCAATCTTCCGACATTTGTATTTAGCAAAATGTTGCTGCTTAGCACTAAATATTTGCTGGGCACAGTAAGGTTAAAGGAGCCCTGGCGGCGCAGTAGTTACACGTTGGACCCCCGAAACCACCAGGCACCCGTCAGGAGAAAGACGAAGCTCCCTACTCCCATAAAGGGTTGGGCTGTTTTACGCTGTCCTCCAGGCTCACTGAGTCGGAACGGGCTTGAGGACAGTGAGTTTAGTTTGGTAAGCATTAATTTTCTACCCTTTTGGCATTTTACATTTTGTTTGGCTACTGTTAAACACCTGACATTTGTACTTATGTGTGGCACTTCTTAGGGTTTTTGCTGTTTCTGTCCTCATTGTAACTTGGCACTTAGCTCTTCGTCAGTATGCACTTTCTGTAATTCTATCTTTCTCTCCTTTTTTTCATTTGAAGGTTCGTGTGTGATATTTGAGTTCATTTTAAATCTGGTCTGGCTCTGGGAATTCTTAGTGGCCTGGCCTCATAACTGTCTTCAGGTGTTTGAGGGTCTCTTTCATTTACCTCCTAAGGAGCCTCGGTGATGCTATGGGTTAGGCATTGAGCTGCGACCCTAAGGTCAGCAGTTCAAACCCAGCAGCTGCTCTGAGGGAAAAAGGATGAGGCTGTGTGCTCCCATAAAGACTTCCTGTCTTGGAAACCCCACACAAGGGTCACTAGAAGGTGACATGGACTCCATGGCAGTGGGTTTTGGCTTCCTTTCCTTCCAGTTTGGAATTATCCTCCGACAATTATCCCTTATCAGAAGTCTTCCTTCTGAGTAATCTGGGTGGTTTGGGTGGCCTATTCTAGTACCCAGGGCTCCTTTTTAGCAAGTAAGGGACGTTTTTATCAGAGGACACCTGTACAACTGCCGAGGACAGTGTGTAGCAGAAGGAATGAAACTTCTGGAGCTAATTAGTAAGCACCGTTGGCGTTGCTCCATGTGAGCATTGAAATGACTCCGCTCCTGCACTCTCTGGACCTGGCTTTCACACCTAAGAGTGATGCTAATAAGATGCCCCAGCGAGTTACCACCAAGGTCAGACAAAAAGGGGTTTTACCAGCTCTCAAGCATGATAGCACTCTTAGTTTTGTGTTTTTTACTATCAGCAGAGCCCTGAAAGTTCTGTGTTTCAGGTTGGGTGCTGGCCCCCGTTTCTAGCAGAAGCAGACAGACCGGTGCTGTCAAAGAAGAGGTGGTTCTCGTGTGTGGGGCCATGGAAGGATGAAGTGCTGGCATTGTCCTTCCTCACCTTTGGAGCAAGATGCTTAACTGCCCCCTTGGCGAATGGGGAAAAAAAAATATTTGTTTTACCACCCCTTCAGAATTGTTGGAAAGATTAAATGTAATAATGCATACCTTCATATTTTTAGAAAGTTGGGAATCCGTGCCAAACTAGCACCAACCCAGCTTATCCCCATTGCGTCAGTGCGGCCAGGACAAGGTAGCACTGCCCCAGAGTTTCTGAGACCACGCCTTTTGCGGGAGTAGGAGGCTCCATCTTTCTCTCAAGAAGCAATTGGTGGTTTCGGATGGCTGACCCTGTGGTTAGCAGCCAAACCCTTCACCACCACACCATCACACCCTCATTCAGCACCAATGCTTGCCTTTCATAACGAAAGTGCGCAGTGGTTATTGAAGAATGAATATCTTAAAGATTACGTGGCAGAGCCATGATGGTGGTTTCTTCTGTTCCCAGTTCTTTTATGAATTCTGCATTCATTTCTATTCTAATTATCTGTCATTTTGCTTGTGAAAAATTCTCACAGTCCTAAGTATGCTAATTAAAATTATAAAAAGTTATGGGCTATTAAATGAGGCTAAATGATTCCAGAGATAATATACTAAATACAGTTCAGCAAGTTTAGAGTTATTCTCTACCAAGACATGTATTAGTTTAGTTTATCTTCCCAGATAGTGTCTTCATCTCATTATAGTATTTCTTTGTGTCCCTGAATTTTTATCTTAAATTTGATAACTTTGGACAAAGTTGTGTCTGTTTGATTTGTCTTTTCTACCTGCATAGAGGCTTTTTGACATATAAACATCACATACTGATTTCAAGGAAGACTATCATAACGTAGAACTATGTGAAGAGTTATATTTCAAGCACATGCTTACATATCAATATACGCAGAGGATAGAAGACATTCCTAAAGGGTTCTTGGCAGTACCTTTGTTTTTAATGTAAGCTAGCGGTTGAGTAATTGTTGCTGAAAGACGCAGGTGTTGTTGGGTCTTGAACCTCTCTCCCTCCTTTTCCCCCTGCCTGGACACATAGATTTTAAAGGATCCATTTTATGAAGTAGCAAGCATTGCCCTGACATGTTTGTGAGTTCATTAAGGTTGTCAGTTATAGTAGCCATGGTGATGCAGTGCTCGGCTGCTAATCATAAGGTTGGCATTTCAAACCTAACCTGCTCCTGCAAGGGAGAGAAAGCTGTGACAGTCTGTACGTACCTCGGACACCTACTGAGGCAGTTCTGCTCGATCCTACAGTGCCCATATGAGCTGACATCCACTTAATGGGGCTTGGCTGGGTCACACAGCAGAAGGAAAGGCGGAGGGTTGGCTGGTCGTGAATGTGAGCTGTGTAGGGGGTCAAGTGAGTTCAGAGGTTGCGGAAGGCAAGCAAATATGCCCACCATGTCCCGGGCACTGTCGTAGTTCTCAACCATGTGAGGTGGCTTTTCATGCCTATCTTATGACTTCAGAGTGACCAGGCTTGAACCTCTGCAGTCAGTGGCCCAACACCTAACCCACAGCCCCATTTGTCAGGTGCCTTCTAGTGAGGTCCGATTCATAGCCAGCCTGTGTACACCAGAGCAAGACACTGCGAGTTCTGCGCCCCCTCACAATTGTTCTCATGTCTGAGCCCGTTGCTGCAGCCACTGTGTTGACCCTCTTGTCGAAAGGCTTCTTCACTGGCCCTCCACTTGACCGAGCACGATGTCCTTCTCCAGGGACTGGCCTCTCCTGGCAGCATGTCCAAAGTCGTGCCCTCCTTGCCTCTCAGGAGCTTTCTACTTGTGCTTCTAGACAGTTCTAAAGGGAATTCAGGTGCAAGGTCACGTGCTTCAGCACATGTTTCTCGTTGGCTGCAGGACTCACCTCCCAGGTGTGGCTTCCCCTCCCTGTTGAAGGAGTACCAAATTTGCCCACCTTCTCTTCTGGTGCTGTCAACATTTAGAAATCCCAAAGTAGCTTCTGCCCGTAGCGAGTTCTGCAGTCTTTACTGCATTTGTGAGCGTTCACAGGAAACTGATCCTGACTCTTCAAGTTTTTCTTCTTTTTCTCATTCTGTGTTGATTGGCATATTGGGGTGTAATTATATACTCTATGCAAAAGGGTCTTATTGGGACAGGGAAGGCAAGATTTTGCATGAGAACCAAAATGAAGATTCACTCAAATATGTTTTGCATATTTCTAATTTTTCCTAGGATGATTTGGACATTGTGAAAGGTTGCTTGTTTTTGACCTTTTGTGTGTGTATATTTTATGTCTACAGGGGCTACCTGATGGGGTAGAGACCGTTTGAAGGAGAATCAGTGGATGCTGGCTTGGGCCCCGTTAATGAAGTTGTCAAGGGTGTGTGTGCTGATCCCCGATGATGAGAGAATGAAAAGCCGCCGAGAGCGAAGAACCGAGTGCAGTCCCAGGCGTCCCAGGAAAGCTGGGCTGGCATTTCCTCTCGGTCCTACCAGAGACCAGCTCATTGCAGTATTTGCAGTATTCTATCCCTGCCTCTCTGCCGACTGAGACGGACGCACCAGCAATGTGAAATGGCATTTTCTTCTTAGAGTTTCATTTCTTAAAGAAAATTTACTCCATTACCACAACTCTAATGCTGAATAAAGTGATTGATTTTTACAGCCCCCTAGCATGGATAGGAGAAGACAGCTCTGCTTTTCAAACACTGTTAACCCGGGAAGCAGGCCCTGCATGCCGAGACCTGGACAACCGGCCATCGCTCCCTGGGGTGCTTGGCTTTTCAACAGAGGGCGCCGGGAGTCCAGGCGTGTGTGAAGGACTGCTTCCTGAGCAGTAGGGTGTATGGACGGAACAGAAATAAACGGTTTTTCTAATTAACACCCTTTTAGATTTATTTTTTAACTGCTAACAGTTATTAACATTTTGGTCCATAGTTGTTTCGTCCCACCTAGTGGCTTTTTGTTTGTTATTTGTTTTTTAACCTAGCGACTGGTGATAGCTCAGGGTCTCAGAACGTCCAGCTCTTTGTGGTAAGTAGCAAAGCCTCACCCCTCCCTGCCCATCTGTAAGTGTAAGCATCAGAAATGGAAACCTAATGGAAAGTTTCCACGAACTGCCATGAATGTCGCGAGTGGGGAAGGGCATCGTGTTAAATGCTGGTGTCCTCCTGGCATGGCTTTTTAGTAGCTGGGGAAAGTTTGGACGAATGTGACAACAGGCCAGTCTGTATCTGCCCTTTTTCCTAAAGGGTCTTCCGTTTTTCTCACTGGGCAGGATCTTGCTTCTCTCGTGACTCAATTGATTCTTCAGAAGTTGACATTTACAGGACATTTTTCATTTAGGGGAGTTTTCCCCAGATTCCAAGTCTCTAAGTGCAGGCTTTCATCATGTAAAAGAAGGTAACACTTCAGTATAGAAACAGTGCCTGCTACAGACCAGTGGTTGAAGAGCACCGAGGCTGCGGCAGTCCACAACAGCACGACACGGCTCTGCCCTCAGCTGATGCTTTTGTGAGAAAGTCATGGATTCCAAGTCCATGGAGGCAAGCATGTTTATAACGTGTTGGGTACCCAGGAAAAAGGAGGTCAGTGACTAAATGGCCTGCACTATTTGAGTAATAGCTCTGTTGGTGTAGTGGGCTACATATGCCCTGGACTCCTGACCACAAAGTTGGCAGTTCAAATACCCCAGCTGCTCCTTGGAAGAAGGAGGAGGTTGTCTTCATCCAGATCGATGTAAAGTCCCGGGAACTCAAAGGGGTAGTTTTACTCTGTTCAGAGGGTTGCCGACTTGTAACGAACTGATGACTGAGTGGGCAGTTTTTCTTTTCTATGAATGATAGGGAGGTGTAGGAAAGGGCTAGCTGTATTCCAAAGCCCCTTTGCCTTTGGAAAGCCCTGGCTTCACATTGATTACACTTTTTTGTTGTTTTGCCCTAGTTTTAAAACTTGTCAAACTAGCTACACAAAGGTCATGGCCTCCCATGGTCTGTTCTTCCTAAGCTGATGATTGTGTAGTGGGCAGTTCCTGCCAACTACCAACAGATGGCGCAATTGGGAGGTTTTTCTAATGGAAAGTGCCTTATACTTAAAGAGAGAATTAAGTGAAGGCTTACAGAGCAGATCAAAATTTTCATTAAACAATTCTTACACATTTTGTCACCTCATGCATTACCATCCCCTCAATGCACCGTCGTGCATCTCCCTCCCTGTGCTTCTGCCCATTCCTCCCCACCTCTGAGCCTGCTCCGTGGGAAGTGCAGCCCTGTGGTCTTAAGCGGTTGATCATGTGCCCGCTTGCACAGTGAGTTTTGTTTCAGACGTGAAGGGCGAGGGCCATATTCCAAGGCCCCCACCCTTCTCTATACCGAGCCTGTCAGTGAGGGTTTTCCCCCCATATTCATCCAGGACCTTTGAAGGTGACCCCTTTGGGAGCAGTGGGTCGTGGCAACTAGATCCAGCTGGTTCTGCTGGGCCCAGGGCTGTGGAGCTGGATGTTTGTGTGCTCCGCTGGTTCCCTGGGTTAATGGATTCCGTGTGCCGTTCGGTTTTCCTCACACCGCTCTCCCCTGGATGGAGAGACAGTGTTTGCACTGGAGGTGAAGGCTGCCCATGTGAGCTTTTAGGGCCCCAGCCTTGAGAGTCTAGAAGCCTCACCCCCTGACCAAATAGGCTGTAGGGCATTGTCTTTGTGAGCTGCGTCAGCTGTCCCCGCTGTCCTCTTAGCTAGTCCTACGCAGCTCCTCGAGCTCTCAAATCGAGGACAATCTATTTAAGGCGTTCTGCTGGTAAAAGAAGAAAAGCATGAAGAAGTGAAAAACCAGTGTCTCCCTGAAGCCTGTCCTGGGAGTTACTGCTTTGGGGGACAGTAAGGAAGCAGCATGTCACCGTGTGAGCGAACTGGTGCCAGGCCTGACTAACAGCACTAGTGTAGATGGAGGAGTCAGTAGTGCAGCTCGGAAGGAACCCAGCGCCTCTCAGATTTTGTCACGCGTCAGACCGCCGACTGGGCTGCCAGCCACAAGGTCAGCAGTGTGAAGCCGCCAGCTCTGCAGCAGGAGGAAGCAGCAGCTTTCCACTCCTGTGAAGAGGAGTGACCCTCAGGGTTCTGCCCTGTCTTGTGATGGGCGTCAGAACGGGCCTGCCGGCAGTGAGCTCTGTGAAGGCCATCCAGGAAGCAGATGCTCAAGTAGAGTTAGTATAAAATGGTTTCCTGGGAGAAGGAAGGATGCAGGAGTGGGCTGGGGAAGCCATTGGGTCCTAACAGAGCTTGTAACTTTACTGTTGCCGGCACGTCTGCTGAGGTGCTCCAGCGTCCAAACTACCTGTCCCAGGAACAGTGTGTTGGTGGAAATGGCTGCGCTCGTGAGCCGGTGCTGCCTTCAGTCCGAGTGTAGGGCCCCCTCGAGATGGATGGGATCTCGGCTAAAGCCAACAACTCGGCCACGCTTCTAGCAGCGGGGCGGTGTGTCCGTTCTTAAAGGGGCATCTCACGATACACACTTGTTCTCCACATCCCCTTGGGGCTGCTCACCACAAAAGCAGCCGTTCACAGGCGCCAACGGCCCCTTGGGAGAAAGACAAGTCTCCAGTAAGACCGACAGCCTTGGCCACTGGACACAGCCTTACAGAGGGGTTCCAGGGAGGAAACAAGCCAGTGAGGGTGCAGTGTGGCAATGATGACGCATATAACTAACTCCTCTAGTTCTTAAATGCTTGCCGTCCCCTCGCCCCACCCCACTATCATGAGCCCAATTCTGCCTTACAAGTCTGGCTATACCAGGGGATGTACACTGGTACAGATAGGAACTGGAAACATGGGGAGTCCAGGACAGATGATCCCTTCAGGAGCAGTGGTGCTGTTGGGAGGGTGGAAGGGGGGGCAGAGAAAGAGGGAACCAATGACAAGGGTCTACATATAACCCCCTCCCTGGGGGGCGGACAAAAAAGTGGGTGAAGGGAGACATCAGGCAGTGTAAGATGATAATAATAAATTCTCAAGGGTTCATGAGGTAGGGGACCAGAGAAGGAGGGGGAAAATGAGCTGATACCAAGGACTCAAGTAGAAAGAAAGTGTTTTGAGAATGGTGATGGCAACAAGTGTACAACTGTGCTTGACACAATGGATGAATGTATGAATTGTGATGAGTTGTGTGATCACCCAATAGAATGATTAAAAAAACAAAACTATAACAACCCAGAATTAAAGGTTGGCCTTCCCAGAGAAAAGCAAAGCCAAATCAGCAACTGTGGTAGTTACATAATCTTGTCAATTTGAGTATTAAGAGTGAATGGAGTTTATTTAGTCTGGAAATCAGGTTGCAGCTTGATGACATCGTTTGGAGTCGCTATGGAGAGAAATAATTCACTGGAGGCAGAAAACATACTGACTCACTAAGAGACGCTGTACTGTCAAGACGCATGGTGCTAAGCTAATATACCCTGTGCCCTGGGAGCTGGAGAAGGCACGTGGAGACCCCTGCCACTGCTGCGATGCTGCTACCACCACTGAATCCACAGGACTTTGCACCCACTGGTCTGTGATCTGCCTGCATTTGGCATCATTGCATGTGTTCGTGAGTCTGAAGAGGACTTTACAGATTGATATTGGGTGTCTGGGCTAATATCGAACTTAGAGACTTGATCTGGACTGGGCTGGGGTTTGTGTGTTTGGTTAATACATTTAGAAGGAGAGGGAATTCTGTATCTTAAAGAAATATGATTGCACCGTGACTTGTTAGTTTATTAGCATTGGAAAGTGTGAGGTCACTCGAATGGTGCCTTCCTGCAGTGTAAAAAACTCTAAAACCCAGCTCATTGTCACCGAGTCTATGCCCACAGTGATTCTGTAGGACAGGGTAGAACTGCCCCTGTGGGATTCTGAGCCTATAACTCTTTCTGGGAAAAGAAAGCCCCCTCTTTCTCCCAAAGAGTGGCTGGTGGTTTTGAACTTGCACTTCACAGCCCCACTTGGAATCCACAGTGTCTCCAGGGCTGAAATGGCAAGTCAGAACTTTTCACTTTGTGCTAATGCAGCGGGTCTCAGCTTGTAGCTCGAGAGCCCTTTGGGTTCAAACGACCCTTTCACAGGTGTTGCCCGGTTCCTAACAGTAGCAAAATGAGAGTGATACAGTAGAAATGAAAATGGCTGTCTGTTTGGGGGGAGGGGGTCACCACAACATGAGGAACTGTACTAAAGGGTGGAGAACCCCTGTGCTAATGAGTATGGGCTCCTTCACTTAAAAGCTCGAAACGGAACCAGAGCCTGTGTGGTAGAGCAGCTGTTCCATTAAGGCTGCTGGTCCCCAGGGCTGAACATCAGCCCGTCTTGAAGGAGACATGTCCTGGATGCTGGGCTAGGTCAGTGAGGTGGGGAAAAGTCCTATCCTCGTGGAGCTTATAATCAAGTGAATGCACACAAATAGACAGGCAAAGGAGGCAGCCCTCAATGACATGGATCAATGCCGTAACTACAACTACGGGCTCAGGGCCGAGCAGCGCTTCGTTCACTGTTGCACCTGGTCAGTATGAGTCGGAATCGACCCTGCAACTCCCAGCAACAACAATACAGGAGTCCCTGTACCGAGGTTAGGCACTGGACTGCTAAGCACAAGGTCAGCAGTTCACAAGCCCCAGCCGCTCCTTGGGAATAAGATGGGGCATTCTAGTCCCGTGGAGAGTTACGGTCTCCGAAACCCACAGGGGCAGGCCTACAGGGTCACTTTGAATCAGAATGGACTCTTTCATTGGCAATGAGTTTGCACAGGAGTACAGACAAGCCCCGGGTTACCCACCAGATTTGTTCCAAAGTGAGCTTTTCGGTCCAATCTGGAGTCAGCACATGTGTGTACAGCTCTTATGTCACCTCATCTCCACACAAGTAAGTGTCCGCGCTCTATGTTCTGATGTACCTATAGGTGGAGCCCCGGTGCCACGGTGGATTACATGTGGAACCGCCAACTGCAAAGTGAGTGGTTCAGATCCTCCATCCCTTCCTTGTGAGGAAGATGAGGCTGTCTGCTTCCCTAAAAGTGTACACCTGTACCGAGCCGCCCTCTTCTGCCCTGCAGGGTCCATTGCTGTGAATCAGAATCAACTCGGTGATGAGGGGCTTTTGGTTTGGCTTTTCACACCACACAGTCGGTCAGTCCATGTTGAGTTGCTAAGTAGGGATGGCAGTGGGTGGTGAGTGCCATGAAAGGTTGAAAGCCCTTTGGTTGGTTTAAGAGCTGCTCAGGCTGCTAAGGGCAAAGTCATGGTTTGTACCCGCCAGCCAATCACCTGGAGAAGGAAGGGGCTTTCTGCACTCGCCCAGGCTTACAGCCTCGGGGACCCAGCCCAACGGCGCAGTTTTGCTGTGCCGTAGCGGGTGTCTGTGAGTCGGAATCAAGTCAGTGGCAGCGAGTGGCTGGCTGGCTGGTTTCAAAGTGAGGGCACATTTATAGAGCATTAAAGGGCAAGTGTGAGTCGTCTCCCTGTGGGATACAGACGGCGTAGTCCCGGGGTTGACTGCATGTCGGACGGGTCATCCAGTTGGCTTGCGTTAGGACTGAACTCCAAAACCCAAACCATGACTCAATATATGCTGTAGTGGGTTCCGTGTTAGGCTTCTAACCATGAAGTCAGCAGTCTGAACCCAATGGCTGATCTAAGGGAGAAAGGAGGTGTTCTGCTTCCTTAATGGTTTATAGCCTTGGAAACCTACAGGGGGCAGCTCTACTCTGCGCTGTAAGTCTCTGTGAGATAAGCAGCCGGACTTAATTCTGACTCCAGGCGACCTTTTAGTACGAAGTAGAACTGCCCCGTCTGTGGGTTTCTGAGATTCCATCTTGGCAGGCGGAGGAAGCGTCAGTTTGCTCCCATGGAGCGGTTGATGGTTTCAAAATACTGACCTTGTAGCCCAATGGCTTTATCCATGATGCCATCAGGACTCCTGTGTTGGATTAGGGGAGGCTGCCATTTTTCAGTAGTGCTAATGCTTTGGGCTGCTAACTGTAAGGTAATCAGTTCAAAATCACCAGCCACTGCACAGCAGAAAGAGGAGGCCTTCTGTAAATAGTTAGGGCCTGAGAAACCCACAGGAGCAATTCTAATGTTCTTAGGGTAACTGAGTCAACCGACCCCATGGTAGTGATTTTTGAGTTTTTTTTTTTAAACCATGTTTACTAATAGTCAACCTTTCAAGTGCAAAAATCTTTTACTTGTTTTCCTTGGGTGTTTGATCATTGTGAATTGAGACTTCATGGCAAGTGGGAGAAGCTCTCGTGTTAACTTAAGCAGAGACAGGATGCTCCTGAGGACAGGGGTGCTTCTGGGCCGTGGGAGCCTGCCCAGTCTGGAGTGGACTCCGCCAGGGCTCTGTGCTTCCCTTAAGATGCCTTCCCTTGACCTGCCTCAGGCTGTCTTGCTCATGGTGAGCGGGACCAGGCCAGCAACCTAGTCTGATCTTTAACACTTGACAACTTCATTCATTCTTGAGGGGAAACACCCTTGATTTGGTCACAGATTCCAAGGTTGCATATTTTGGGGACAGGACTAGTTAGCCAAATCAGATCCATAAGGTGGAAGTGTTGACTCGTGTTGCAGAACTTCATAGTAGAAGGATTCATATGTTCTGACCAGAACAAACAAACACTCTCACTGCCTTGATTCTGACTCACAGCAGTCCTTTCCAGGATGGGGTAGAACTGTCCCTGTGGGTTTCCAAGACTAATTCTTTATGGGTGAGGAAAGCTAAGACTTTCTCCCTCCCAGCAGCTGGTGGTTTTGAACTGCTGACCTTATGGTTAGCAGCCGGGCTCTTTACTGTGTATGGAAAGAAGGTATTATTACTTTTTTGTATTTTTTAATCTTAAAAAAAATAAAGCAGATACTTTTGAGGCTCGAATGCAACACTTGGGAGGCTGGTGCAGTGCCGGCCTGTGTTTCACTGGGTCGTGCCCAAGGTCACAGAGAGTCAGAGCCAAGTCAAGGACACCGGACAGCAAGGGTCGATTTGCTCAAATAATTCTTGTTTGCATAATGCCATTTCTTTAGTTTGCTGGGGTATGTGCTGTTTTTAAAAAATCATCGGTTCAGCAATTAGTATCCAGCCTACAATACTGATCATGTTTGTCATCTCCAAAGTCCAAACATCTGAATTCTGCTTACAGCAGCCCTTATGACAGTAACTCCTGGCCCTGTGGGGTTAGTGAGCACGTGAAGTAATTCCAATTTCTATTGAGATGTGCTCTAAGGGTAAAATGCACCCTGAATTTTGAAGACAAAATATCTCAGGGATTCATTACATGGTGAAATGAAACGTGGGATATATTGGGTTAAGTAAAATATTCACATTAACTTCGCCTGATTCTTTTAACTTTTCAGATGTGGCTACTAGAAGGACTTTAAATGACAAATGAAGTGGGGGGGGGCACCCATATTTCTGTTGGACAGCATTACCCAGGCCAATAGCTTTGAAACTCTCAGATGTGTAGGAATGAAGGCACACCCCAGGTCTGGGGCCCTTCTCTTGCCAGAGCCTAAGGGTCAAGGAAGAATTATCCTCTCCCATCCACTGTGTCTGCCTGTCAGGCCTAACTCCTCAGACATGAGGCAGCCCTGCCAGCTCCAGCTCTCTGTTTTAGAAAGCTGTCTTAAATGTTTGGGTTTCAGTCCCTAGGTTTCCGTCCTGCCGATGGTGTCTATGCAGACCCTGTCGGACTACACTGCCTCAGGATGGCAGGCCCTTCCAATACTGAAACTCTCTTGTGCCTCCACTCTCGCTAGCTAATAGCGTTGAGTGTCTCTGAGACTCGGGAACACGGAGATCCCTTCCTTTATTACACGTTGTCTCACACTGCCTGCTGGGTTGCCTGATGTTCTTTTGACAACAAGGTTTCTGGAGGAAGGCCTGCTGCTCGTGTAGTGCTTAGCCCCAGATCAGAGGGCCTTTCTGGTGGCCATCTATGTTTTGTTTTGATTTTTGAGAATCTACACAGCAGAACATGCTTCAGTTCAACAGTTTCTACACGTATAATCCACTGACATTGATGACATTCTTTGAGTCAGACGACCATACTCACTCTGCCTGTTCTAACCACTGCTCTTCCATTAACATCAACTCTGCCCCCTGAGTTTCCTAGTGAATCCATTGAGAGCCTTGGATTCCATACAACTGGATCTTAGAAAGAATGCCATGCTCAGGACAGACATTCTTTATTTGTCACACCAAATTACTATTAAGCTTTAGGAAAACATCCGGGAATAATCTTTCTTTCTGGTTTAATGTTTCAAGGCTATTGGAGGGCCACAGTTTTAAGGGCTCAACTAGCCTCCTAGGCTCCAGAAAATTCGGCATTCTATCCCATAGCTCAGCTAGTGCCTTCATTTCAACAATGGTTACCCACACGTCAACAAGTGATTTGAGTGAATAAGAGAGTGGTGAAGTGGATTCACCTCCCCTTCTGCCAATTGCCAGCAGTGCCTGCCACCTTGGACAAGCTACTTTGATGCTCTGAGTCCTGTTTTTCTTTTAGTAAATAAAACAGGTCACAACCCTGACCCCCTAGTATTGCTCTGAGAACTAAGCGCGATGATGCGCAGCCTCTGGAACATATTAGGTGCTCCATAAATGTTAGCGCTAACCCGAGCTATATATCTTCCCTCCCTCGGCATCCTTTTCTTTAATGCATGATTATATCGTCTCCTTTGGGGATAGGAGGGGTGGAAATGTGCACTCACCGGCATGTGTGATAAATATAGCTGAAGCATGGAATGTCTGCTTTTATTTGTATGTCCATTTAGGCCGTGTTTTTATGATTTATGTTGTATCCATTGCAGGGTGGGAATAGTTTTTTTTAGCAGCTTGACGCCACCCCTTAAATGAAGGCCAAGGAGCTGCCTTTGGTTAATGAATGGCATCTTGTCTTCACAAACCCCATGCCGTTGGATGCGTCCTGTCAAGGATGAACCTTCACACATGCCATTAAGTGCTTATGTTGGCAACCGCTCAACCTCAGAGTGAGAGCATTCTCTGGACAGCAGAGTGCAGGTGCCAAAGTAAACACAGAGCACTCAAGCCCTGACCAGGTTAACAGGACACTAGGACTTCAGCAGAGCTCACATTGCAACAGTGGTAGTTCAGAGTCCCCAGTGATGTCTGCACTCGCCTATCCAGTGGAGATGAGGAGACCATAGCTAGAAACCGTAACCCCACACAGCAAATCCTGTGCAGTATCTTTCCACATCATATTCCAGACGTGCCTAATTAACAGGCATCCGTTTTCACAAGTGCATTCGCATCTGTTACCTCATTTAATCCTTTCGGTCCCCAGCAGGAGCCCTGGTAGCACTGCTGGATAAGAGTTTGGCTGTTAACAGCAAGTTCTGATGTTCAAATCTACCAGCTGGGAGAAAGATGACGTTCTTTCTCCTGTATAGTTTGTAGAAATCATAAGGCGTTCTGCTTGGTCCTGCAGGGTTCCTTTATGTCAGAATTGACTTGAGGGCAGAGGGTTGGATTCTTTATGGTCCCAGCCCCCTTCCAGGTCTTGTTGTGTCATAAAAAGAGACAACTGGGTTGGCCTGGGAAGGTAAATTCCCAGATAAATAATATTTCTAACTCTTAAAACAATTCAGTCTGGTAGTTATTACCATCCCCCTTCACTGGGATTTGATAGAATTGAAGTTTATGGTGTGAGGCATGGATTCTGTTTCATTCCTTTGCTGGCAAAGATGCAGTTGTGCCAACACCATTTACTGAAAAAGCTCTTTCTCCCCCGAGTTAATGTGTCTTAGTTCTTCATAAAAAATTAACTGACTGTACATACTGGGTTGTATTTCTTATGAATGTTATATTTTAATGTAATTTTTTCCCTCCAAGCCGGTGTTTTTTTGTCTCCCGAAGTGTGGGCTCTTCTTAATACTCATAAACTAACACTGTGTTTCACTTTGAAATAGACAAGGTGAGATCATGCCAGAGGCTAGGAGCAACAGGTAAGTGTAAACCAAATATGTAGACCTAAGGGATAGTGTTTCTTCTCTTAAGGATGATGCTTAATCTTATGGGTCATGACAGATTGTGCATTTGATCAAATATGTGGAACCACTGTGTTTCTTCATCTGTGCCACAACACTGCGAGGCAGGTATGCTAGTCTTACTCTGCAAACGTTAGAACCAAATGCCAGAGTAACCAAGATCACACCCTAAGAAATATGCCATCCAACGTTCACACTTGATGGGTCTGCTTCTTAAATTCATCACTTTAACAACTGCACACTGCTTATATCCAGACACTCTTGCCAGAAAAATGAACTCATTTGCCTCTCTGTAACTTGTTCTCCCTCCCTCCGTCTCTCTCTCTCTCTCTCTCTCTCTCTCTCTCTCTCTCTCGTGCACATATTTGCTATTTCAGGGCACTTAGGAACCACCACTATTCATACCCATTGTCATCAAGCCATTTTTGACTCATGGTGATCCTAGAGGACAAATAGAACTGCCCCATGGATTTTATGAGACTGTCAGTCTTCACACAAGTGGACACAGCCCCATCTTTCAAACTATTAATCATCTGTTTAACAGCTGAATGTTTTCACCACTGCCATCATCAGGGGTATTTTCAAAATGGGTGCATAAGTAAATGTGGTGAGAAAGCTGATGGTGCCCAGCTATTAAAAGACACAGTGTCTGGGGTCTTAAAGGCTTAAAGTTAAACAAGTGGTCATCTAGCAGAGAAACAGCAAGTCCACATGAAAGAAGCACACCAGCCCATGTGATCATGAGGTGTTGATGGGATCAAATAACATGCGCTAGAAGACCCCAAACAAAAAAGCTTGTTGTTGAGGCTGAGGTCAGTCAGAGCACAGACCCCAAACCCATTTATAGACAATTGGACATCCCCTCGACAGAAGGGTCACATGAAAGGGGTAAGTCAACCAAGCTGCAGGATAGCCCCAACAAAGCACACATTGTTCCTGTGTTTCTTTGAGACTTCCTCACCCACCCACCCCCACCCCAACTATCTTGACCCTAGTCCTGCCTTTCAGTTCTGGCTAGACTGGAGCATGTACACTGATACACGTAAGAGCTCACAACTCAGAATGCAAGCCAGATAACTCCCTCAGGAACAGAAATGGGAGTAGGGATACCAGAAGGGTAGGGAGAAAGGGGGAGAAGGGGAGGAAGGGAGAACTGATTGGAATGATCGATGCACACACCCATTCTCACCCCTATCCCACCCGCCACACCCAGTGGGGGCGAACTACAGAAGGGAGACAGTGGTCTCTGTAAGACATGAAAACAATCATTTATAATTTATCAAGGTTCATGAGGGTGGAAGGGTCAGGGAAGGAGGGAGAAAAGTGGAGCTGATACCAAGGTCTCAAATAGAAAACAAATGTTTAGAAAATGATGATGGCAACATGTGTACAAATATACTTGATACAACTGATGTAGGAATTGTTATAAGGGCTGTAAGAGGCCCCAATAAAACGATTTTTTAAAAAATCAGCGTTCTTTTTATCATCCATTGACAACTTAAGAACAGCTTTATCAGGTTGGAAGAAAGTGATGGTAGATTGTTTTTCAAGTCCTGTACTGTAGAAAAGGATTCCAATAATTAACATAATTGTGTATTTTTTGAGATTTACTTTCCTTTGCTATCCCTGTATAGTTATTTATTTTAAAATATTAATAGTAGTTAATAGGTTCAAAAGAAAGTATTGTACAAATACACAAAACATATACTGTAAAGGGCACTTCAAAAAGTTTTTTTTGGGGGGGGGAAATGGAATTAAGAGATCATGGAATTTTTCCATAAATTTTTGAAACCCCTTCTTATAATAAAATGAATGTTCTATGAACTCATAGCCCAAGGTCAGAATGAAAATATTACCTGTACTATTGAGTCTGTCTTTAAGCTCTTTTCTCTGGCTTCCTGTGACAGTGTTTTGTGTATATCATTTTAGCATTTTTAAATATATGGATAGATCTGACACATGTCTATCACTATTTAAGTAACTTATTTAATTTTGCTTGCTTTGGGCTTACTGCTTGATCCATTAGAACTTAAAGCTGTGTCTTGTATTTCTCACTATGATCATACTTTTCCCTGAGTCAATTTTGTAACATTTCATCTTTCCATCGAAGTTTTAATCATTATGTAGTGATACCTAGTAATTATCTTTTGGCCTCAAAATCTCAAGTTAACATAGCTAACTCAACAATTTGCAGGGGAGAATTCAATACTTTCTATCATTTCAATTCTTTTTTTTTTTTACAGTTTTATTGGCACTTCATTGACATGTCATACAATTCAGTACTTCAATTACTTCTTCCTTGTACTCACTGCTATTCATGTAACTATTTTTATAATTGTGGCAAAATATACAAAATACTACATTCTCCAATTCAACAACTTCTGCATGTATAGTTTAGTGCTATTGATTATACTTCGTGTGGTACAACCAGCATTGAAATCCTTTTCCAAAAAGTCCCAACACCAATAATATAAACACAATGTTCTCTATGCAACAAATCTTTCTTCTTCACCTTTTGGTAACCATTGGTCAAGTGTTTTGTTTTGTTGGTAGTTTTCTTGATATGATTTTCACATTGAATACACTTCTGTATTTAATTTCTTTTAAAAAGAGTTGTATCTACCTTATCACAATCAGTTCCAATGCTCCCTGGCTTCTTCTGCATTCACTGTTTGCTTCCCAAATCTCCTCACCCTCTCCAGCCCAGCCCCAAGTCCCTGATAACCCACAGCATCAGTTAGGCTCTATGCATCCACTCTGTCTGTGCTTCACCAAGTAGGAAACCTAAAAGAAACAGTTTTTAAAAAGGGCAAGAAGAAAATAATAATATGATACATATAAACATAAAGATAAAGAGTAAGAAAGAAAAGACTGCCATCCTATTTAAAAGATCAGAGAAGAAATTTCAGTCATGGAACAAATAAATATTTGAGCCTAGAGCAAATTCCGGCTGGATCAAGAGGGAGGTCAACTGACCAAATATTCTTTTATAGCAGGGGTCAATCCACCATAATCAAGTTGATAATACTCTCTGTCTGAGAGTAAAGCTGTTTGGGACCCTCACCTGTGTCGAGAAGGGATCTACTCTGCAGATGGACTTGGGGTCTCACTCTCCTCCACAATCAGTCTTTCTCTCAGTAGTTCATGTTACTTTCAACATTCTTCTCCAGCACCACAACTCAAAGACACAGATTCTTCTTTGGTCTTCCTCAATCAATGTCCGACTTTCACATGCATAGGAAGCAATTGAAAACACACCATGATTTGGGCACCACCTTAGAAGATACGAGTTAATAACTACCAAGACTTAGTTTTAATCACTAAGTTTTGGGATTTGGGGGTGTTTTTTTAGCTGTATCAATAGGTAACTAGAAGAGGCATTGACACTAAGAATTCATGCAGGATGAAAATAGAGTTTTGTGGAGACAAGAACTCCAGCTGTAAGGGTCCCAGTAAGACTATCGGTGACAGTGAGAATGTCCCCATGCACTGCTGATGAGAACTTCAAGGACAGTGAGGAAAAGGGCATCCAAGTCTGAAGAAAAGGGCCTTGACTATGTAGCGGCACAGAGTTGCTGATGGTGTCTCCAGAGGGAACAAGGAAACGGCAGGGCTTTTAATGACCTCCTGGGACTGACCGGGGAGGTTTCTAGGCAGAGCACAGAGTGTCAGTCAGCGTCTTCCAGCTGTCCACAACACACTCTGAGAAAAGAGGTGAAGTAAAGAAGACATCATTCATTGTTTGAGCTGGGTTTAGAGGAAACAGAGAGCCCAGAGCAGTCTTTGCGTGCTGCACCTGGAAACTTGTGTTTTCAGCCATGGTTTATCTAGGAAATGTGAATGTCTCTATGGAGTCATTTAAAAAGATTCTATTGTCAAATCGATGATTAAGAGAGAAATCTTTGACATATCACTTAATCTTCGTATTTTGCTCAGAGCTTTCAGGTGTATTATATATTTTTCAATATATAATTACAATTGTAATTGCATGGTTACAGTTTTTTCATGTAAAAGTAACTTCCACATACCACAATTCTCTTGACAATTGTGTTGTTAGGTATGTAGGAAATTTATTGCTATTCCATAATTTTAATCATCGAAGCAATCACAGTATCTCATCTTCCTCAGAGAACCTTGGAGTTCCTATAATAGACCAGACATTATACTTTAGAAAAAAGACTTTTCATCCTGCTGAACTTCATTACTCATGCTTTGTGAATAAAGGGCATTAAGCCCAGAAAAGTACATCTTTCCAACAAGAAAGTGAACTTCCAACACTATGTGTCACCCCCTTTCCCAGGAATAACAGAAAGAAATTTTAATCCAGGAAGAATTTTAAATATGTAGAATCCTTTAATCAACTCCTGTGGTTCTTACATACGCTCCTGTCAACTTGCAAAGAGATGGGGTATAGCCTGTCAATCAGGTTGCATCTTGATGATCTCGTTTGGAGGTTCCATGGACATAAATAGCTCATTGGAGGCCAGACACACACAGATTCATCTTCTTCCTGCTCATAAGACACATGGGACCACACTAAAGCCCTGGAGCTAGAGGAATCCCATGTAGACCCCTGCTAGTGTTGAAATGCTTTCACTGCCACTAGATCCATTAAGACTTTCCACCCACTGGTCTGTGATCTTCCTTCATTTGGGGTCATTGTATGTGTTTCATGAACCTGAAGAGGAATTGACAGATTGAAATCGAACATGGGCTAGTAACAGATTTAGGGACTTGATCTGGACTGGACTGGGATGTT
This sequence comes from Nesogale talazaci, assembly GCA_004026705.1. Lineage (NCBI taxonomy): Eukaryota > Metazoa > Chordata > Mammalia > Afrosoricida > Tenrecidae > Nesogale > Nesogale talazaci. The sequence goes on from PVJH01028178.1 coordinate 26,258, forward strand.
TTCTTTGATAAATTACTCTTTGATATAAAGTTCTCCCTTACAGACATGTGAGTCTCCTGGACTTGTTTCTCGAGTCTATCTGGACTAACACAGCACCGTAATCACTTCCTGTCTTATCATCACCAGGTTTCCTCCATATAATTTGTGGCAATGATTTGATTTCCTTCCTTTCTTTGGACTAGGCAGAAACCTGTTAGCAGCTCTTTAAGGTTCTTTAAATTAAAACAATTTATAAAACAATCATCTCTAATATATTTTCAGAATTGGCCTTGTTTTTATTTCTTTAAATTTCCTGACCTATGTAAATGTGGCCTGCATACAACTGATGTATGTATGGATCGTGATGGGAGTTATATGAACCCCTAGTAAAATGATTTATTTAAAAAAAAAAGGCAGCAGAAGGAGGAGCTTATACCAAGGGCCCTAGAAAATATTTGGAAATGAAGATGGCAACATGTGTACACACATGCTTGATATACATGATGTATTGAATGTTATAAGAGCTGTTAAGAGCCCTCAAGAAAATCATTGGAAAAAAATTTTTTTCTTGACCCATGAGTTTTTCATCACTATCTATAGGACTACAGATGAAGTCCATTTGACCAGCCGATGGGGCTTTTGATCACCGAACAGCACTTATGTTAAGGAGTTTCATTTAAGGACCTGTTTAGTCCTTGGGAGCATTAATTCTGAGGAGCATTTATTGAGCACCTACAATGTGCCAGGCATTGGCCAGGGCCAATGTGTAATTCAGGACTGCTCAGACTTTCCAAATTGCTGTTCCACATGTAGAATTGGGTGTTACAGTGATTATGTCTTGGGCTGCTCCCTGCAGGTCTGAAGTTCAAAACCATCAGTGGCTCCATGAGTGAAAGATGAGACTTTCTGTTCCAGGGAAGGTTTATAGACTCAGGAACCCAGAGGGTCAGTTCTACCCTGTTACATAGGGTTGCTATAAGTTGGGATTGACAGATTTGGTTTGACATTTTTTTTTAAGTTAAAAGAGAGTGTTGTTGGCACAGTGCTTCAGCAGTCAGTTGGTGACCCAAAGGCCAGGAGTTTATGCATACCAGCCCCTCTGTAGCAGAAATACATGGCAGCCTGCTTCCATAAAGAGTGACCCATTGCTTTCAAATTGATTCTGGCACATATATATATAACTACCCTATAGGGCAAACTACAATTTTCCCATAGGGCTTCTAAGGTTCTTTAGCTGTGAGCAGTCATATTGTCCTTGGGGCTTCATGGGCCAGAATGTGTTCCCCTCCCTCTCCATTCCTCTTTGTTTCTCCTGTGTGCTCTAATCAGACATGCCCCTTGCCCCAAGCTGTAGCTTCAGTACTGTTCTCTGAAGTGCATTCTTCCAGGGGTGGGTGGGTG
>PVJH01028179.1:0-27650 GCA_004026705.1 Nesogale talazaci
CAGACTGAGACCATTCAAGCAAGGCCCCTGCAAGTTCATTACTGTCGCTTGGAGATGAGCGATCTCGAACAGAGTGGCACACACGACTAGTATGTGATAAGACCCTCTGCCTCCATGAGCTGAACTTGACAGCCAATGACGGGTAAGATCAGGAGCACTCTTTACCAACCTAAGACAGGCCATGGTGACATTAGAAGGCTATTGACCGATGATGGGTAAGGACTGAGTGTCTGTCCTGACAACCTAAGACAGGCGGAGTTCCCGGGAGGATATTACTTGAAAAAATAAAAAAGGGGGACCTGTCAGGAGCCGTCCGGCTCAGACATGCTTGACCTGACTACAGGCTGGATATGCCTGAACTCTGTTGCAGTTTGTTGCCTGAGGTTTGTAGTTTGTCGCCTTTGTAACTGTAAACAGCCCTGGCCTCTGAAGCCAGACTTGCAGCTGTGCTGCCATTCACTTGTTAATTTTGAAGATCACGATATGCTAATTGCCTAAGCTTGCTTGCCCTATAAAACTGGCTTACTTCTCTCAAATCAGAAAAATAAAAAGAACCCCACCCCACCCCATCCCAGAAAACATGTAACTACTGAAACAACATATGTATGTATGTATGTATGTATGTATACATTATGATGAGTGCTGTATGAGTCCCCAATAAAATGAATTAAATTAAAAAAAATAATGATGGCAGCAAGTATACAATTGTTCTTCATATAATGGAACTATAGATTGCCATAATGTTCCTAATAAAATATTTTTTAAAAATTCAGAACTACTCTGACATGTAAAAGTGAAACAACAAATGAAACAACTGTTATGTTATCCTGTTGTATTTATTGCACTTCACATTATGTAGCTTAATTGACATTTTAAGTTTCTAAATAATTGTGCTCAGAAATAAAATGTGTAGATGCAATAAAAAAAAAAGCCCTTGGTATTGGCTCCTCCTTTTACCACTCCCTCCCTCCTACCCCCTCCCTCATGAACCCATGATAATTTATAAATTATTTCTTATTTTGTCATATCAAATGCTGTCTGATTTCTCCCTTCACACATTTTCCTGTTGTCCATACCCCAGGGAGGAAGTTATATGCATATCCTTATATTCAATTCCCCCTTTCTACTCCACCTTCCCTCCATCTTCCCGGTATCTCCATTCTCCCTAATGGTTCAAAAGGGACCATCTGTCCTGGATTCCCCTTGTTTCTGGTTCCTATATGTACCAATGTACATTCTCTGGTCTAACTGGATTTGTAAAGTAGAATCCAGGTCATTATTTTGGGAGGGAGGAAGCATTTTAGAACTAGAGGGAAGTTGTATATTTCATTGTTGCTACTCCGTGCTCTGATTGGCTTGTCTCTTCCCCATTATCCTTCTGTAAGAGGATGTCACTTCATCTGCAGATGGGCCTTGGGTTCCCAATTTGCACTCTACCTTATTTATAATGATAAAATTTTAGTTGATGCCTGATACCTGATCCCTTCGACATCTCATGGTCACACAGGCTGGTGTGCTTCTTCCATGTGGGCTTTGTTACTTCTGAACTAGATGACCGTTTGTTTACCTTCAAGCCTTTAAGACCTCAGATACTATATCTTTTGATAGTCAGGCACCATCAGTTTCTCCACCACAATTGCTTATGCACCCCTTTGTCTTCAGCAATCAGATCAGTAAGGTGGGCATGCAATCATATGATATTTTTTTGATGCCTGATAACTGTTTCCATTGATACCTTGTGTGGTCACACAGGCTGAGGTGCTTCTTCCATATGGGTTTTGTTGCTTTTGAGCTAGATGTCCACTTGTTTACTTTCAAGCTTTTAAGACCTTAGATGCTATATCTCTGATAGCTGTGCACCATCAACTTTCTTCACCACTTTTGCTTGTGCACACATTTGTCTTCAGTGATTGTGTCAGGAAGGTGAGCATCAAGAAATGCCAATTTAATACAGCAAGGTGTTCTTGCATTGGTAGGTACTTGAGTGTAGGTGCAATGTCCATTTGCTGCCTTAATAATAACCCTAAGAGTATATGCATGTAGATCTATTTCCCCATCATATCTAACTATATTTACCTATGTTCATGCCTGTATTTAGCTCTCTGTAAATGCTTTTGACCTCCCAGTTCTTCACTCTATTTCCTTTTACTTTCCTCTTGTCCCACTATCATTCTCATCCTTCATTTGAGTTTCAGTAACTCTACTCTGTTACATTACTCTTGATCAATCCCTGTCAGGCTTCTTACACCCATCTTGCCACTGATTTTGATTTGTTCCCTTGTCCCTGAGCTGGTCAACACCACCTTCTTTTCCCCCACCTTCCCATCTCCCATTTTGATTCCCTGGTTCTGTGCCATCCTCAGAATTGTTCTTACCATTGAGAACATTCTCGAAGTCAATGTGCCAATCCATTTTGTAAAGAACCTTTGTCTTTTTCACTGCTCCTCTTTGACAAGCATAATAACTTTTCCAGGGCATAATCTCTCCGGAGAACATGTCAAAGTACTTGAGAGTAAGTTTAGCCATATTTGGCTCTAAGCAGCCAATCTAGTCAAATTTCTTCCAAATAAGATTTGTTTGTTCTTTTGGTAGTTCATGGTACATTGGATAATTTTTCCAGTACCATAATTTAAACATATAAATTGTTCTTTAGCTTTCTTTCTTCAATGCTCAACTTTCACATGCATATTAAACTACTGAAAATACCATAACTTGAGTGAGGTGCACCTTAGTCATCAAAGCAACATGTTTATGATAGTACCATCTTTGTATTTCAACACTTCAAAAAGATCTTATCTAGCAAATTTACCCAGTACAATGCATTACTTGATCTTTTATCTACTTCTTCCATGAGCATTGAGTGTGGATCCAAGCAAAATGAAATCCTTGACAATTTCAACCTTTTCTCCATTGATCATGAAGTTGCCAGTTTTGAGAATTTTGGCTTTCTTTACATTGAGTTGCAATCTACACAGCAATCCTTGACCTTCACCAGCAAGTGCTTCAATTCCTCCTCACTTGCGGCAAGCAAGATTGTGTCTTGCATACCACAATCCTCCTCCAATCCTGATGAAACATTCTTCTTCATATATTCCAGCTTCTCTGACTCTCTGGTTTATATAGACTGCATAAGTATGGTGAGAGGATACAACTCAGAGGCATATCTTTCTTGATTTTAAACAGTGCAATATTCCTTGTTCTATTCACACAACTGCCTCTTGATCCATGAAAATGTTCCACATGAGCACAGTAGAGTGTTTTGAAACCCCCCCTCTTCTCAGAGTCTGTTATGAAACACACAGCCGAGTGCCTTGGCATAGTAAATAAAACACAACTAAGCAATGTTCTGATATTTTCTACTTTCAACCAAAATCCATCTACTATCACCAGTAATATCTCTTGTTCCATATCCTCTGCTGAATCCGGTCTGTACCTTCTGGCAGCACCCTATCAATGTACTACAGCAACTGTTGTTTGAAGATCTTCAGCAAAATTGTCCTTGCATATTATATTAATGGTGTTGTTTTATAATTTTCACATTGTGTGAGGTAGCCTTTCTTTAGAATTGGAACAAATACGATCTCTCCCAGTCAGTTGGTCAAGCAGATGTCTTTCAAGTTTCCTGACATTGATGTGTAAGTGCTTTCAGTGTTTCAACAGCTTGCTAAAGCATTTCAACTGGTATTGGATTACATCAATTACTGGATACTTGTTTGGCACTAGTGTTTTCAGTGCAGCTTGGACCTTTCTACCTATAACATTGGTTTGTGCTCTTATGCTTCCTCTTGAAATGGTAGAATGATGAGTATTTATTCTTTATAGTGACTCGATATATTCTTTCCATGTTCTTTTGATGCTTTCAGAATCCTTCAATATTTCATGCAGAAGATCTTTCAATATTGCAACTCAAAGCTTGAATTTTTTACTTCATCTATTCAGTTTAAGATGTGAATTTGTTCTTCCTACTAGATTTTCTGATTCTATATGTTTGCACAATTCATTGTAATATTTTATGTTTCCTAGAGAGTCTCTTTGAAATATTCTGTGCAAATCTTTCACATCACCATTTTTTCTATTTGTCTTAGCTATTCTATAATTACAAGAATTTTCCAGTCTCTTCTGACATCCACTTTTATCTTTTCTTTTTTTATTGTTTTTTTCAGTGACCTAATTTCTTCATGAATGGTGCTTTTAAATTCTCCCACAGCTCATCCTTTCTTCTGCTATTAGCATTCGATTCAGCAGATCTGTCCTTGAGATTTTCTCAAAACTCAGGTGGTATATATTCAAGGTCATATTTTGGCACTTATGAACTTGTTTTACTTTTCCAAGGCACCAATCTGAACTTACATATGAGCAATTGATGGCATCCTCAGTCAACCTGAGGCTCATTTTAGCTACTTATATTTAACTTCCCCGTGGTGCTTTCCCACCAATGTCATCAATTCTCTATGATTTCGGTGTATCCCATCTTTTAAATTCATGTATATAGTTACTGTTTGTGATGTGGAAAAAAAGGTATCTGTTATGTCATTGGTCTTATAAAATTCCATCATGCTATCGCCAGGTTTGTTTCAATCACTAAGTCCATATTTTCCAACCACTGTCCTTTGTTTGTTTCTTACTTCCACGTTCCAATCACCAATAATTACCAAGACATAGTGATTACAATTTTGATCAATTTCCACTAAATTCATTGGTAGAATTCTTCAGTTTTTGCATCACTATCTTTAGTGGTTGTGGCATACTTTTAAATAATAGTTGTATTTTTTGAATTTCCTTGAATACAAATAGATATAATCCTATCACAGACAGCCTTGCACTGGAAAATAGATCTTGAAATATCCCTTTTACCTGTGAAAGTAAAACTATTCCTCTTGGTTGTGTCATTCCCAGTATAGTAAACCACATAATTCTTTAAATTCAAAGTGGCAATACCAGTTCGTTTCAGCTCACTAATACCAAGGATGTCAATCTTTATGTAATCCATTTCATGTTGGATGACTTCAAATTTTCCTACATTCATATTTTTCACATTCTTATGGTTATGGTTAGTAGTGCTTATGGTTAGTAGATTTTTAGCTACTTCTTTTCATTTTGAGTTAGCTATTATCAGCACATGGAGGTCCTGAAGACTTTATTCTCAATGGCTTTACTTCATTCAGATTATCAGGTTTAACTTTATCTTGAAAAGGCAGTTTTCCACCTTTATATTTTGAGTGCCTTATAACCTAAGGGGCTTATCTTCTGACACTATCTCTGCTTCTGTTTATCAGACTTCAAATATCTGACAATGTTTTGATGTCATGCATGAGGTTTGAAGTGACGAATTCTTCTTATACTTACACCATCTCCCTAGCTTTGTCTATTGTATTTTTGCTTTCATATTTCCTCTATTACTTAACTTTTTAAGACTACTCTTACTTTTACTTTATTTTTATTATATATATTTTACTTGCTGTCGTCTGCCTGCTTTATCATTTTGTTTATTTTTTTGCTTTTGTATTTTATTTTGGCAGTTTGTTTTTGTTTTCATATTTATTTTTCTGTCCCACCCCGTGGGACATAACAACCACACACTAAGCTCAGGCACACCTATACATACTCCCACCCCCTTTTCATTTTGTTTTTAGTAAAAACTACAAATAACAAGACATCCATGAATGATGCAAAGGTTAATATGTTCTTGCTAACTGAAAGTTCCAAGGTTTTAACAAAGAGATGGAACTCCAGAAACATCTTTGGTGAAACATTTTGTGACACTATTTTTAAAAATCAGCTATTAGAACCCCATGGAGCACAGGTCTACTTGGATATGCATGTTGCCACCCTTAGTCAGACTCCACACAGTGGCAAATGTTGTTTTCAAAATGGTGAGAGAGATAGAGATAGATATTTGAACTGATAAAATGAAAAGTAATTTATGTCATAATAGAATTGTCTTATGTCAATAAGAAAAAACAAATGTAACACTATTCTCTTGATTTTGTCATTCCCAGTATAGTAAACCATATTTTTTTGGTGAATAAAACTGGTAGGTCTCACTCCTCTATGTCAAGAGAACTGGAAAATAATTACCTGGTCAACCAACTGAAAGAGTTTCATATTTTTGTCTATTCTAAAGAAGCCTGATTCAACAGAATGTAGAAATTGCCTAACTATATAACTGATAGGAAGGACATTTCTTGCTGAAGATAAATAAAAAATGGTTGCAGCAGTACATTGACAGAGGAACCCTGGTAACAGTGCTTTAAGTGTTGGGCTGCTAACCATCAGGTCAGTGGTTCCAAACCGCCAGTCACTACACAGGCAAAAGAGGAGGCTTTCTACTCTCATAAAGAGTTACAGACTCAGAAACCCACAAGAGTAGTTCTACCCTGTCTGATAGAGTCATGGTGAGTTGGAACCAATTGGAAGGCAGTCAGTAAATGAATATAGGGCTGTAACCTGCAAAAAATTAAAGCACAATTCAGAGGAGATTGTGGAACAAAAGATAACATGATGTTAAATGGATCTTGGCTAAAAGCAGAGAATACCAGAAACTTGTTTGTCTGTGTTTTATATAGCTATGCAAAGGTATTTGACTATGTGGATCATAACAAATTATGAATAACATAGCAAAGAATGAGAATCTCCGAATAGTTCATGCAGAACCTTTACATGGAACAAGAAGGAGTATTTCGAATAGAATAAAATAATATTGCATTGCTTATAATCAGAAAGATATGTTTCAAGGTGGTATTCTTTCACCATATTGCGTTCTGAGCAAATAGCCTGAGAAGCTGGATTACATGAAGAAGAATGTGGCAGCATGATTAAAGGGAGACTCATCATAGTCTATGATATGCAGACAACCCAAGGTTGTTAACTGAAGGCAAAGAAAATGACAACATTTCTCATGAGCATCAAAGACTACTACCTTCAGTATGATTTATAATTCAATTTGAAGACAACAAAAATTCTCACAACTGGATCAATAAGCAATATCAGTTTAAATGGAGAAAAAATGGAAGTTATCAAGGATTTTCTTTTATTTGGATCCACAATTGATTCCTAAGGAAGAGCCAATCAAGAAATCCAAGGATGTGATGCAACAGGTAAGACTGCTACAAAAGCCCTCTGTAAAGTGTTCAAAAACAAAGATGTCATTTTACGGACAAAGGTGCACCTGACTCAAGTAATGGTGTTCTCAAACACCTCATATACATGTAAAAGCTGAACAACAAAGACTTAAGACAACAGCAGAATTCATGTATTTGAGTGACGGGGTTCTCAAAGAATTTTGTAGATACCATGGACTTCCCAAAGAACAAACAAGCAAATTTATCTTGGAAGAAGTACAGCCAGAATGTTCCTTAAAGTGAGTATGGTGAAACTTGTTCTCACATACTTTGGACAAGTTGTCAGAAAGGGCAATTCCTGGAAAAGGCATCATGTTTGCTAAAGCAGATAGTCAGTGAAAAGAAGATGACATAATATGGATTGACAGTGGCTTCAACAATGGGCACAAGTACAAGTTTTCTTAGGAAGACTCAGGACTGAACAGGGCTTCATTATGCTGTACAGAAGGTCACCTTGAGTCAGAATTGACAACAGAATCTAACGGCAGTATCCTTTTTCTATATTTAAAAACTGCCTCTTGGTCTACAGACAAATTCCATATGAACACAATTAAATATTCTGGAATCCTAATTATTCACAATGTTAGTGGTAATTTGTTCTGAACCATGTAGTCAAACAAATATCTTTTTCAGATTTCAACCAAAAGCCCTCTGATTACCCTCATTCTATGTACCTTTGAGTTATATTCTTTGTTTTAAACTAAGGTCAGGGTTTGACACATATAATATAATGCTCGCTGTAACTTTATACTGTTTCTTTTTTTTTTATTATTCTTACCTGCCTCCTGTTTCTACCTATAAAATCCTTCAGTGAAGGTTCAACTCAGATGTTCTTTCTCCCATGGTCACTCAGAAGGAAATACTGCTCCCCCAATCCTGTAGACCTAGAGTGCTCTGTATTTTAAAAAGTATAGTTCTTAGAAACTATTTCAAGTTGTAGTAGCTTTTGAATTTCATGCCCTATTTTAATCTCCCTTATTTATGCACCCAAGAACTATATGAGTAAATCAAATTATTTCATTTCAATGTCACATTTTAAAGGAACTTTTCAGAAAGGAAATCTCCACAATTTTAAGTATTGTCTTTTTTGTTGATGCTTAATGATTTCTTTATAATTTTATCATATTTGCATTTGAAGTCAAACTCCCCATGGTGCCGTTCAAAGGATTGACAGGGTTGGTATTTTCACTCCTTTGAGATACTTAGCCCTAATATCATGAGGATCTGGATTAGGTGCTAACCACAATGTCAGTGATTCAAAACCGCCAATCACTCTGAAGAAGAGAGATGAGAATTTCTGCTCTTGCAAAGAGTTAACATCCCTGACATCCTCAGGTGGTTCTACTCTGCCGTCCTGTCCTCAGTGGGATCACAATGAGTCAGACTGGTGATGCCCTGGTGATGTAGTGGTTACATGGTGGGCTGCTGGTCACAAGGTTGGCAGCTCTGTGGGAGAAAGCAGCTCCAGTCTCAGAAGCTCACAGGGGGGTCACTCTGAGTTGGCATCATCTAGATGGCAATGAGCATGAGTCAGAATGGACCTGCTGGCACTGTTGTACTGTCATGGAATGTAGTGGGGGGAATCTTCGTTTTTCCCTCCAGGTGTATTGGTGTATGGATTTCTACTTATCTCTTTATCCCTGGATCCACTCAAGGGGTTCATTTACAGTCTGTCCCTCTCTGCCCAGGAGCTTTTCTGTGAACTATCTGAGCTTCCTTTTGACATCTAACACCAGACATTTAAGAAAAATATTACTCTCTTTTTTCTTTATTTAAAGGAAACATTGTCTGCCCACAGCCCTGTGGGCCTCTTCCCACCTTCCCTAGCATGAGAGCTGGGCCTTGTAGGCTGCTCACTGCCCCGTGGGCCTCTTTCCAACTTCCCTAGCATGGGAGCCAGGCCATGCAGATCTTGCACTGCCTCAGGGGCCACTACCTGCTTTCTCTAGCATGTGTTCTGTGCTGCCCTGTTTTACCTAGTGCTGAAGCAGGGCAGACAAAGGGAATATGGGGGCCTGAGTCATTGCTTACTGCCCACCTCAAACTGGGAGCCTATTGTGTGCCTGGAATTCTCTGTGCCCCTGAGACTCTGTCCCCGAGAGCCTATGTGCCCCTGAGTCTGTCACCAGGAGCGTCTGTGCACAGGAGTCTGTGGGGGAACAAGGGTACAGCTAGTGTGGCCCAAGGAGTTAGTTTAACTTCTGAGGCCTCGGCAGCTGGAAGTCTGTGTTGTTGTCTGTGTGTCTGTGTTGTCTGTGTGTCTGGAAGTCTGAGTATATGGGATCGTCTGTGTCTGGCTGCCTGTGTATCTCAGAGTCTGTCCCCAGAAGCCAGTGTGCAAGGACTCTGTGTGGGAACAAGAGGACAACTGGTTGGCTCAAGACCTTAGTTGAACTTCTGAGGCCTCTGGGCCTGTGATCGGGAGCTGGGAGTCTATGGTGCTTCTCAGAGTGGGAAACTGTGTGCCCTTGAGTCTGTGTCCCCAGGAACCTGTGTGCCCCAGAGTCTGTCTCTAGGAGACTGTGTGCACAGGAGTCTATGGGGGAACAAGGGCACAGGTCATTAGTTCAGGTCATTAGTGTAACTTCTGTGGCCTCCGCAGCTGCAAGTCTGTGTTGTTTGTGTGTCTTGAAGGCTGTGTGTTTGGGAGTTTCTGTGTCTGAGATCCTGTGTGCCCCAGAATCTGTTCCCAGGAGCTTGTGTTCATGGACTCTGTGTGGGAACAAGACGTCAGCTGGTTGGCCCAGGACCTTAGGTGAACTTCTGCAGCCTCTTGGCGGGAGCAGGGAGGTTGTTATGCTCCTCAGAGTGGAAGCTTTTTATACTCCCAAATCTGTGTCCCCAGGAACATGTGGTCCCCAGAATCTGTCCCTAGGGGCCTATGTGCACAGGAGTCTGTAGGAGAATAAGGGTACAGTCGGTTTGATCCAGGACCTTAGTTTAACTTTGGCAGCTGGGAGCCTGTGTTGCCTGTGTGTCTGGAGCCTGTGGGCTTCAGAGTCTGCCCCCAGGAGCCTGTGTGCACGGAGTCTGTGTGGGAATAAGAGGACAACTGGTTGGCGCAGGATCTTAGCTGAACTTCTGCAGCCTCAGTGCCAGACGTGGGAACCTGTTGCACTGTTTAGTGTGGAAATCTGTGGCTGGAAGTGTGTGTGTCTGGGAGTCTGTGTGCGCAGGAGTCTGTGTACATAGGAATCTGCATGGAAACAAGGGGACAGCTAACTTTTAAGTCAACACAGTACCTGCCTACACAGCAACCAGACCAATCTCCACAATAGAACACAGTCACACTGTGGAAACACCAACATCAACCACTCTGTGAAAGTACACAAGGGCTTTTGGTAACCAAGGAACATGTCACCAACCTCTTCGAAAGCATCACATAAACAACAGAATACCACATCATTACTTCCTTAGTAAACAAGGAAGACAAATGACAGCAACAGAACTCAATACACTCGTAGAAGAATCTGATGTGGATCTGCCACAAAAAGAAATTCTTAGGAGACTGATTGGAGAAATAAAAGAGATGATGGAAGCTACACAGACAAAAGATGCAACGATAGAGGGGATGAAGGCCACAATAGAAGGGATGAAGTCCACAATAGAGGGAAAGAAAATCACCCATCAGAGGGATATACAGAAGTTAAGAGGGGAAATAGCAGAAGCTGCATGCAGGGTAGCTGATCTCACAAATAGATTGGATGAGGCTGAGACTCATATCAGTGGTCTTGAAGATAATCAGACTGACCTCAGCAAATGTGAAAGACAAACAAGATAATAAAAGAGACAGAAGAAAACCTGAGATCAATGAGTGATGCTATGAAAAGGAACAACATCCAAATCATTGGACTACCAGAACAAGACACAGTGAAGAAACCGACAGTTAATTTAACAAGGGAATTTCTGGAAGAAATTTTCACCAACCTAATGAATGAGAACCAGGCTCTCATACAGGAAGCAGATAGGACACCGAGTAGACTAGACTCCAGAAAAAGCTCACAAAGGCATGTAATAGTTAAACTATCCAACTTCAAGAATAAAGAGAAAATCTGGAGAGCAGCTAGAGAAAGGAGGGTGGTCACATATAAGGGCTCTAAGGTAAGAATGTGAAGATCTATCAGCAGAAACCATGAAGAGGAGAAGAGAGTGGAACAATATCTTCCAGAAGTTGAAGGAAAACAACGTCTCCCCTAGAGTTCTGTAGCCTGCAAAGCTATCTATCAAGATAGATGGGGAGATAATGGTCTTCCAGTATAAGGGAAAATTTAAAGTATATGTTGTGAGACACCCAAACCTGAGGAAGATCCTTGCTGAATCACTATGGCCAGAAGATCAACACCCACCAAGCACAAAAAGGAGAACACCATGTACTCCAACCTTACCAAGGAACAAACAGACTAATCCCAATCACCAAGAATATATGGCCACAAGAAAAAAACATCGCTATAAAGAAGCCCCCATAAAAACACAACAGAGCTATAAAAAGGGGGATAAGAAAACACACTTCAAAAAACACAAGAGACCAGCAAAGAACCCACAGATTGGGATAATAATTTTAAATATCAATGGCCTTAGCTCCATCACTAAAATAAAAGGTTGGCTGACTGGCCTGGAAAACAAAATGCATCAATTTGTTGCCTGCAGGAAACACATCTTAAGTTTGCAGACAAGAATAAACTGAAAATAAAAGGCTGGAGAAGAATATATCAGGCTAATGGTGACTCAAAAAAAGAAAGGGTTGCAATCTTAATCTCATATAAAACTGACTTCAAGGTTCAAGCCATATAAAAGACAAAGAGGGACACTTTATAATGCTCAGGGGACCACTTCACTAGGAACAGCTGAGCATAATAAGTACATATGTGCCAAATGAGACACCCACAAATTTTGTCAAACAGTCTATTCAGAACATGAAAAAAGATGTTACATACTCAAAAATTATAGTAGGAGACTTTAACATGTCACTATCAGAGAAAGACCGATCTTTGGGAAAGAAGCTCAACAAAGAGGCTATAGAACTAAACACCACAATAAGACAATTAGATATGAAAGACGTATTCAGAGCTTTCCATCCCAATGCAAAAAAAATACATATTCTTCTCAAGTCCACATGGAACATTTTGAAAAATTGTCCACATGCTGGAAACAAGTCAAGCATAAGTTTATTCAAACACATAGAGATCATACAGACATACTTCTCTGACCACCATGCCATAAAGCTGGAGATTAATAAAAGGACCAGTAGTAAAACAAAAGCAAACAGTTGGAGGATGAATAACGAGCTTCTGTGGCATGAATGGGTACTGATCTAGATTAGAAGGGAGATCAAAATATTTCTAGAATTTAATGAGAATAAGAATACTTCGTATCAAAATTTTTGGGATACACCGAATGCCGTTATCAGCGGTAGCCTGATTGCAATAGAAGCATGTATGAAAAAGGAAGAGAGTCTTATGGCAGATACGCTCTCACAAAAACTCCAACAACTAGAACAGAGTCAACAGAATAGTTGCTCCTACAGTAAAAGAAAAGAAATAATAAAAATCAGGGCAGAGTTGAACCACTGGGGAGACAAAAAAATGCAAAAGATTAATGCAGCAAAAAGTTGGTTCTTTGAAAGGATCAATAAAATTAACAGGACAGCAAACCTAACCAAAGTATGGAAAGAAAAAGAAACTATAGATAGGATGAGGAATGAAATGGGAGAAATCACAACAGACCCTAATGAAATTAAAAGGATTATCACAAAGTACTATGAAAATCTGTACTCCAACAAGTTCACAATGTGGAAGACATAGACAAATACCTGGAAAAACAATCCCTCCCTAGATTGTCCCTGCTAGAGGTCAAGAAACTAAACAAACCCATAACAAAAGAAGAGATAGATATGGTTATCAAGAATATGCCAAAAAAAAGCTCCCAGACCAAATGGCTTCATGGGGGAATTCTATAAGACTTTCAGGGAGGAGCTGGCACCAATCCTACACAGTTTTCCAGAGTATGAAAAAGATGGAAAACTCCCCAACTCATTTTATGAAGCCAGTATAACTTTGATACCCAAACAGGGAAGGGATCCCACAGGAGTAGAGAACTATGGACCAATATCTTTAATGAACATAGATGCAAAAATCTTCAACAAGATATTGGCCAATAGAATACAAAAATATATAAAAAGCATAATCCACCAAGATTACGTAGGATTCATCCCAGGGATGCAGGGATGATTTAGCATCTGTAAATCCATCAATATTTTGCATCATATTGATCAGATGCAGGATAAGCACCATATGATAATATCTATAGATGCAGAGAAAGCATTTGACAACATCTAGCACCCTTTCCTAATTAAGATGCTCAGACAGATAGGAATAGGACAGTTCCTCCAGTTAATACAAGCTATCTATGAGAAGCTGACAACAACATAATAGTCATTGGCAAAAAGACTAAATCAATCCCACTGAAGAAGGGGAGCAGAAAAGGATGCCCCTTATCCCCACTACTATTCAATATTGTACTGGATGTCCTAGCAAATAACATAAGACAACAGAAAGACATCCTAGGTATCCAAATGGGAGATGAGGAGGTCAAATTATCATTATTCACTGATGACATGATTCTGTACATCACAAATCCCATGAGCTCCACAACCGAAGTACTAACAGTGATAAAGGAATATGGAAGAGTGGCAGGATACAAGATCAACAAACAAAAGTCAACTGCTCTGCTCTATACATCTGACAAGACCATGGAAGAGTTGATCAGGAAGGCAGTACCATTCACAATAAACAAGAATAAATGGAAATATCTAGGGATATATCTAACCAAAAAATCAAAAGACCTATGCAAAGAAAACTACAAAACCCTACTTCAGGAAACGAAAAGTGACCTCCACAAAAGGAGGAATATCTCATGCTCATGGATTGGGAGACTCAATATAGTAAAGATGTCTATCTTACCCAGGACACTTTATAAGTTTAATGCTATCCCGATCCACATACCAACAACCTTCTTGAAAGAATGGAAAAACAGACCACCAACTTCATATGGAGAGGGAAGAAGCCCAGAATTAGCAGGGATCTCTCAAGGAGAAGAGCACAGTCTGAGGGCTCACTTTACCTGACTTTCACACTTATTACAAAACCATAATGGTCAAAGCAGCATGGTATTGGCATAATGACAGATACCCAGATCAATGGAATAGAATAGAAAATCCAGAAATAAAACCATTAGCATATAGACAGCTAATTTTCGACAAGGGTGCCAAAAGCATCAAGTGGGAGGGTAATGCCCTATTTAACAAATGATACTGGAGACAATGGAAATCCACATGTAGAAAAATGAAACAGGATCTCTACCTCACCCCAAGTACAAAAACAAACTCAAGGTGGATCACAGATCTGGAAGTAAAACCACAAACCATCAGGACTATTAGTGAGAGAAGTGAAAAAAATCTAAGAACCTTGACCCAGGGAATAAAAGCCTCACTGCAATAGGACAGGATACACATGCAGGGGAACCTGAACTTCACAAATGGGATTTACTAAGAATAAAACACCTGTGTGCATCAAAGGACTTTACCAAGAGGGTATCCAGGCAACCCACAGACTGAGAGAGGATTTTTAGCAATGGTACAACAGACAAAGGGCTTATTACAAAAATCTACAATACCCTCATTTTCTGCAAGTAGATGAAAACAGATAAACCTTTGAAGAAATGGGGAAAAGAACTGAAAAGAATGCTCCCACTCATTATCCATCAGAGAAATGCAGATCAAAACAGCGATGACATACCATCTAACACTTTTGAGGCTAGCCCAGATCAGAAAATCAGAGTGCAACAAATGTTGGAGGGGATGTGGCGAAATAGGAACACTACTACATTGCTGGTGGTTGTGTAGATATGTACAGCCGCTATGGAAAGCAGCCTGGCAATACTTAATGAAAATGGAAGTTGATCTACCCTATGATCCCACTATCCCACTAATGGGTATATATCCAGAAGAGGCAAGAAATAAGCCACAGCCAGTGGTATACACAACAATATTTATTGCAGCACAATACACAATCAAGAATTGGAAGCAATCTAAAGTCCCAGCAGTCGATGAATGGATCAGCAAACTCTGGCACATACGCACAATGGAATACTATGCCTCACTCAAAATCTCTGACGAGCACATGAAACACAGCTCTTCATGGGAAAATCTGGAGAAAATTATGCTAAGCAATGTCAGTCAATCACAAAAAGATAAGTACTGAATGAGTATGGTGAGTATAAAAGAGAAGACTCCTATACCATAACATTTGGTCCAAGATGTAGAGTAAGGGGAGGAGGGAGGACCCAGGGAGGTACATGCTGGGTGCAACGCAGTAATGGGAGAAGGATGAGGGGGTGGAAGGGATACGGAGATAAAAGGGAGTTCAAAACTGAAAGGATAACAGAGGGAATGGGGCACTAACCCACCCAGGAGGGAAGTACTGTCTTGTCTTGTCTCCACAGAAACAGGAATGGATAAGCAGTTCCTACCACAAAGTACCCAACCTTGAGGACAGCGCAGATGCAAGGAAGGATGCAAGAAAAGAGATAGCTACAGAGCTGGACACAACCAAAATCAGATGGACCCCATCCCTAGAAGTGGGTATGGCAGAGGACAGGTTGGGGGAGAGGCCAGCATGCCACACCCACAGGGACAAAGACAAGAAGGGAAGAAGAGAAGAGAACGGGTCCAGTCCCCATGCTGACACATGATGCTCAGAGGACTACACCCTTCTGGGAACCTAATGGGTCACTGGAAGGACTGGGCAAGCAACAAGATGGGACACACTCGCTCCCTAGTGAAGCAGACAGCGACACAGGACACTTCGGGAGTCACGCGGTGGGGAAGCATTGTGGACTGATCCCCCCCAAAAAGCGAACGGAATTAAGAAGGGAGCACTCCTGGTCAGAAAGGCAGGAGTAAAGAATGACTGGGGCATGGGAGAAGGGAGGAGAAAGGGGCATGGACAGACTTATGGATGGGGGGAGCAAAAAGTGTTCCAGAATTGATGGATAGGAGGGTGTGGGAGGCCTGGTAGGAATTAAGCAAGGGCAATGAATCTGTGAGGAAACGCTGAAATGCCAATGAAGGGAGAGCATGATGGTGGGACAGGAGGGAGATGGAAGGAAATAGAGGAAAGAGCTAGAAAGCAAAGGGCACTTACAGAGGTCTAAACATAGGCATGTCTACACATAAATACAATTATCTATTATAAGTATGGAATAAACTTAAGAACATATATATAGGTCAAATAGTAGGGTAGCAAGTGGACCTTGGGCCCTCACCCAGGTGCTCCCTCAATGCAAAACTCTTTGTTCTATGAATCTGGTATTCCATGAGGCTCACTGACTTAACATGATCACTGAAGTAAAATGGGTGCATAAGCAAATGTAGTGAAGAAGCTGATAGTGCCCAGCTATCAAAGGATATATTGTCTGGGGTCTTAAAAGCCTGAAGATAAACAATAGACCATTTACCTAATAAGAGATCACATCCACACAGAAGAAGCACAACAGCCAGCATGGCCACAAGGTGGTGAAAGGTCTAAGGAGCAGACATCAAACAGGGGAAAAAAAACACATAACACTGTGTGCGCACATCCCCAAGGCGCCCACTGAGGACATGTGGGAGCATGAACAAGAGTGGTGAAGAAAACTGATGGTGCCCAGCTATCAAAAGATATAGCATCTGGGGTTTTAAAGGTTTGAGCATAAACAAACCGCCATCTAGTTCAGGAGCAACAAAACCCACCATAAAAGAAGCTCACTTGCCTGTGCAACCATGAGGTGCTGAAACAATCAGGTATCAGGCATCCTAGAACAAAAATCAAAATCAATGACTCCCGATAAGATCACTAAAGACAAATGGATACAGAGGCAAACAGAGTAGAAGAAATGATGGTGCTCAGCTACCAATTGATTGAATGTCTGAAGTCTCAAAGACTTGAAGATAAACAAATTGCCATTCAGCGGAGAAAAAGCAAAGCCCCCATGGAAGAAGCATACCAGCCTTGGTGATCAAGAGGGGCCTAAGGGGCCTAAGGGATCAAAGAACAAGAATCACATCATTATTAATGAGGGGGAGAACCCGGTCGGGACATAAGCCCCACTGGTGGGTAATTGGACACCCCTTTACAGGAGAGTCATGGGGAGGAGGCAGACCAGTCAGGGGGCAGCCAGGTGGTGATGATGCATACAAGTTTCCTCTAGTTCCTAAAGCCTTTCTCCCCCCAACTATCATGTTTCCAACTCTACCTTACAAATCCAGATGGACTGGAGAAGGTACACTGGTGGAGAGGGGAGCTGGAGACATGGGGAAACCAGGACAGATGAGCCCCTTTGGACCAGTGGTAAGATTGAAGCTGCTGGATGGGTGGAGAGAAGGTGGGGTAGAGAGACGGAACCAATTTCAAGGATATACACATAAGCTCCTATTTGAAGGGCGCGGTTCAGGGGAGTGGGTTGGGGGAGAGGTCGGACAGTGTAAGACATGAAAGAACAATATTAATTTATAGATTATTGAGGGTTGGTGGGGAGGGGAGAGCAAGGGAAGAGGGGAAAGAATGGAAAAGCCGATATCAAGGGCTCACAGGGAAAGGCGGATATTTGGAGAATGATAATAGCAGTAGACATGTGAAGATGCTTGACACAGTATGTTTATTTATGTATTGTGAAAAATGATGTACAAGTCCCCAATAAAATGATTTTTAATTAAAAAAAGGAAACATTGTAAGCACTTTCTCTGTTTCTCTTTCATTGAAATTAGTCACTACGTGACCTTGAATAGATCTTCTTTCAGAAACACTCTAGTAATGATTTGAGTTCCCAAACTGCCCTAGTACAGAGTTCCCAGAGCTATTTCCTACAAGAGTAGATGTTCTTCCTAAAGAAGAGTACATTTAAAAATAGCTTTATTTTTAAATGAGACTTGTGGAAGGAAATGAAAAGCAGTTTCCTGACAGTAACATTTATCTCTTTTGGCAGTTCTGATATTTATGTATTGGGTTTCCTCAAAGCTAGGTCATCTTTCTCTGCAACCATTTGCTCAGTTTTAAAAAAGTGTTTTCCTAAAGACCAAAGATTACCCTGTTCTATTTGGAGTACAGTTTCCAACTTTCAGAACTTAAAATTCCCCAGACTCCCATAGCAGAGTTGCTTCAGGTCAAAGTACTGCTAAGTATAATGGCCCAAGATCTATTCTCAAAAGGAGCTCAGTCTTCAGAATGGTTAGCACTTACCATGAACTCCATAATTGATCCTTTGAACTGACATGGCTGCAAAACACTTAGGCCTCTGTTTGCTTTTCATTTGTTCTGCAAATACTCAGTGTGATGAATATTTATCCCATATCTATAAATGCCAGTTACAATAAAAATGTGTTTTAAGTTTACTTAAGACATGGTCACCATTTTTGAGGGTATTGCAGTATATTGATATAGTTTCCTAATTATTTTCTCTGATTTCTTGCCTAATATAATTTAAAAATTAATTTCCTATAATGCTACATTCTATAATGTTCCAGAGCTGACTGATGTTAAGACCTGGGACCAGGAGATTTTCTTTTAGCTTGAATCCATTGATTAAAATAAGTATATATGGGAAGTGCGGGAAGATGGCGGCCAGATAGGAAGCTCACGCCCGAGCTCCTGGAGATCGGTGAGTGGGGCTAACTCGGGGAAGGATAGGGCTCTCTAATTGGGCTTTGTGACTCCAGGAAAGCTCAGAGCCCTCCTCTGAACCAGGACAGGCGTGACCCGCCTGCCCGCGCTCCCCACGGATGCCTGCACAGACACTGGCACAGACGCAATCCAGGGCACCCACTCCTCCGCAACCGTGAGCCCAGAGCCCAGCAGTGTATCAGTGCCTGCGCGCAATTGCTAACCAGTCCTCCCCACCCTAGGATGCCCAGGGTGCCCAAGGGATACTCCACACAGACCCGCACCCCTCACTCACCACCCCCAGAGGCTGGTGTATCCCCAGTGGAACAGCGGGCCAGCCCCTCCCCCACCCGGGAGGCCTGCCTTAAGGGCACCACCACTGCCCAGGGTAAGATCAACCCATCCCCTAAACCGACGCCCGCCACCTGGACCACACTTTCTAACAGGAGCGAAAGGAATGCGCACACACTCCACTGTCGCCAGCACTCCCCACGCTTGCCGGCACTCCCCACAGTCTCTGGCACTGCCCCACAGACACTGCCGGTTCAGGACACTGCCCACGGTTCAGGTCGCCCACCCCACAACTGGTGGCAGTGAGGTCCACATTACATTGTCTCCTGGGCAAACAGCCAGCCAGTCCTCCCCAGCCCAGAGTGCTAGAGGATTTTCCCCCATCTATCTGTGGTAAGTGCCCCTAGCCAGAAACAGATCACCCAACTCTAAACCCACCCCCTAAACCCACTCCCCTGCTCAGCCAACACGTTACATCAGATCTGCAATGCGCCAACTGCAAACAGTTCCTGAGGAAAGCTATAAGACCAGTCTCCTATACAGAGGTCCCAGGGCCACAAAACACCAAGGAATATGCCACCTAATTTGAATAAATCAAATAAATAAACAGCTAGTCGCTTCCACAGTATCAAGAAAAGAGAAACAAAATCTGATATAAGAAGACCAGTTGGGCCTAACAACAGTCATGGAAAATGTAGAGATTGATCAACCACAGAAAGAAATCTAAAAGATGTTACTAACATGTATGTAGCTCTTAAGCGATGCATTAAAGAAGAAAGAAGAATTGATACAGGAGATAAAGACCATGCACCAAAGGGAAATCCAAGAACTAAGGAGTGAGCTAACAAAAACTAATAGTAAGCTCTCAGATTTTGCCGAGGGAATGAAGGAGTCAGAGAACAGGACAAGTGACCTAGAGGACTCACAAGTAGAAATGAGTAAATGGGAGAAAAAAATCTAACAAGTCTATGAGAGAAGCAGAAGAAAATATTAGATGCCTGGCTGATACTATGCAAAGAAATGGCATTAGAATTATCAGTCTGCTGGAGGATGAGGCATCAAGAAAACCAACATCCAAAATAGTGAGGGAATGCTTAGAGGAAAACTTCCCTAGCTTAATGAATGAAAACTATATAACCATACAGGAGGCGGAAAGAACACCAGCTAGACTAAACCCCAAGAAGAAAACACCAAGACATATAATAGTTGAACTATCCAATTATGAGGAAAAAGAGGAAATTATGAGAGCAGCTAGGGAAAAAAGGACAATCACATACAAAGGCAAACAGATAACAATATGCTCAGACCTATCAATGTATACTATGAAGAAGAGGAGAGAGTGGAGCAGCATATTCCGGAAATTGCAGGAACACCATGCAAACCCAAGAATACTGTATGCAGCCAAATTATCTATGAAAATTGATGGAGAAGTAAGAGTCTTTCCAAACAAAGAAAATCTCAGAATATATGCCAAAAAGAACCCAGCCCTACAAAAGATCCTCACCAACCCACCCAACCCACCAACCCACCAACCAGAATCAATCTACCCAGAAACTATCAAAGGGATAACAGCCCCCAAGATAACTCAGGCTCAGAGATGGAAGAAAGGCAAGAATGAACTACAAACAGACAATGATACAACCCATGGAAATAGAAAAATATCCAATCCAAGAGAGATAAAATGACAACACAGAGTGCACAGATAGATGTAATAATCCTAAAATATTAATGTATTGAACTCAGGCCTTAAGAGACAGAGATTAATAGACTGGCTTAGAAAACACCCCCCACCCCAATCTGCTGCCTACAGGAGACACATCTTAAGATCACAGAAAAAAAATATTGAGAATTAAAGGCTGGAGAAAAATATACCAAGCAAACAGCTATTCCAAAAAAGCAGGGGTAGCAATCCTAATCTCAGATGAAATTGATCTAAAAGTGCAAACCATAATAAGAGACAAAGAATGACACTATATAATGCTTAAGGGAAGGGTATACAATGATCCAATAGGCATTTTAAATATATATTCCCTGAATGAGAGACCCGCAGAATATGTAAGCCAGACACTTCATATGATGAAAAAAGAAATTAAAAAACAAAAAGAAAATAAAAAAGAAACTGCAACCTCAACAATTATAGTGGGTGACTTCAACACACCACTCTCTGAGAAAGACAGATCACAGGGAAAGAAACTCAATAAGGAGACGAGAGATCTAAACACTACAGTTAGACAGTTTGACTTGGTAGATATCTACAGGGTCTTTCATCCAAAGGAAAAGCATTTCACATTCTTTTCAGGCCCACATGGAAATTATTTGAAGATAGATCACATACTGGTACATAAGGAGAACCTACATACATTTAAGCATATTGATATCCTACAGTAATCACTCTCAGACCACTCTGCCATAAGGTTGGAAATCAATAAAAGGAAGGTGAGGAGAACTAGAGAAAACAGTTGGAGAAAGAATAATTCTCTATTGCAAAGGGAATGTGTACTGGCCCAGATCAGAGAGGAAATTAAAAATTAAAAATTTTCTAGAAACCAATGAGAATGAAAGCATGACATACCAAAACTTATGGGACATAGCAAAGTCAGTCTTAAGAGGATGTTTCACAGCAATACAGGCACACCCGAAAAAGGAAAAACGTCTCATAACTGATACGTTGGTGCAGAATTTACAACTAGAGCAGAGTCAGCAGGATAATCCCACTAATAGCAAAAGAAAAGAAATAATAAAAATCAGGGCTGAGATTCAGGAGAGAGAAAATAAGAAAGCAATGGGAAAAAAATTAGCGCTGCTAAAAGTTGGTTCTTTGAAAGAATTAAGAAATTGATAAACCATTGACAGACTTAACCAAAGAAAGGAGAGAGAAAATTTCTATAGCAAGAATAAGGGATGAAAGAAGGGCTATCACAACTGACCGTAATGAAATCAAAAGAATAGTCACTCAGTACTACAAAGATCTATACTCCAATGAACTCAACAACTTGGAAGACATGAACAAATTCTTGGAAAAGCAATCTCTTCCTAGATTGTTCGCAATGGACATTAAGAATCTTAACAGATCCATAACAATAGAAGAAATAGACAAGTTTATCAAGGGACTACTAACAAAACAATCACCTGGACCAGATGGCCACACAGGAGAATTCTACCCAGCATTCAGGGAAGAATTGACACCAACCCTACAGAAGCTCTTCCAAAGCATAGAAAAAGATGGCAAATTCCCAACATCCTTCTACGAAGCTAGTATAACACTGATGCCAAAACCAGGCAAGGATCCCACAAGAATTGAGAACTACAGACCAATATCCCTAATGAATATTGATGCAAAAATCCTTAATAATATTCTGGCCAATAGAATACAAACATATATAAAACAAATAATTCAACGTGACAAAGTGGGGCTCATAACTGGAATGCAGGGGTTGTTCAACATATGAAAGACCATTAGTATCATTCACCATATTGACAGGAAAAAATATAAGAATAATATGGTTATATCCATAGAAGCTACAAAAGCATTTGACAATATTCAACACCAATTCATGTTTAAGACACTCAAGAAGATAGGAATAGAAGGAAAATTCCTCAAGACAATGCAAGCTATATATGAAAAACCAACGCCAATGTAATAGTCAATGGAGAAAAGACAAACACAATCCCACTGAAAGAGGGGACCAGGAAAGGATGTCCATTGTCCCCTCTATTGTTCAATATCATACTGGAGGTTTTAGCTAACAGCATAAGGCAAAGAAAAGATATAGAAGATATATACCTGGGGAAGGAAGAGGTGAAATTATCATTATTTGCAGATGATATGATTATATATATGGAAAACCCCAAAAACTCCACAAAGGGATAACTGGAAAGATTGGCAGAGTGGCTGGATACAAGATCAACTATCAGAAGTCGATTGGTCTGCTGTACACATCAGATAAGACCACAGAAGAGGAGATTAAAAAAAAAAAGAGGTACCCTTCACAACAGCCAAGCACAAATTGAGATATCTAGGGATATACCTGACAAAAAGAACTAAAGATCTATATGAGGAAAATTATAGAACACTATTACAAGAAACCAAGAATGACTTCAAGAAATGGAAATATATCCCATGCTCCTGGATTGGAATGTAGTAAGGGTGACAGTCCTATCCAAGGCACTATATAAGTTTAATGCAATACTGATACAAGTACCATCCTCCTTCTTCAAAGAAATGGAAAAAAGGATTACCAACTTCACATGGAGAGGGAAGAAGCCCAGAATTAGTAGAGAACTCCTCAAGAAGAAGGACATCATGGGAGGGCTTGCTATACCTGACTATCGAACATACTATCGCACATATATATATCGTCACAGTGGTCAAAACAGCATGTTATGGGCATAATGACAGATAATCAGACCAATGGAAAAGTACTGAAAATCCATAAATAAAAACACAAACATGCAGACAACTGATCTTTGATAAGGGCCCCAAAAGTACCAAGTGGGAAACAGATACCCTTTTCAACAAGAGGTGCTGGAAAAACTGGATATTTACCTGTAGAAAAATGAAGCAAGACCCTTACCTCACTCCATGCACTAAAATAAATTCAAGGTGGATCACAGACCTTGAAGCAAAACCCCAAAATATTAAGGCCATCAATGAAAGAATTGGGGACAACCTGAGAATATTGGCACAGGGACTACATAGGTTAACAGAAGCAGGGAAAGACACAAACACAGAGGAGGCTCAAATAGACAAATGGGATATACTGAAGATAAAACACCTGTGCACATCGGAAGAATTCACCAAGAGAGTAACAAGAGAGCAGACAGACTGGGAAAACATCTTTAGCAATGACAATCAGATAGAGGTCTTATTATTAAAATCTATAATACCCTAATAGCTTCCAAAAAGAGCAAAACTAACTGCCCACTGAGGAGGTGGGCAAGGGAGTTAAACAGAAGTTTCCCAGAGGCAGAAATCAGAGTGGCCAATAAATATATGAGAAAATGTTCCCGTTCATTAGCCATAAGAGAAATGCAAATCAAAACAATGAGATACCACCTAGCACCCTCAAGGATAGGCCAATTCAAAAAGTCAGAAAGCAACAAATGCTGGAGAGGTTGTGGGGTGATATACACTGCTTTTGGACCTGCAGGTATGTACAGCCAATATGGAGATCAATTTGGAGGTATCTAAAACAGAGGATATTGAGCTACCATACGACCCAGCAATTCCCCTGTTGGGCATATATGCAGAAGAGACAAGCAACAATCCACCACCACAGAACTATGCCCTACTATTCATCGCAGCACAGTTCACAATTGCAAGGAGTTGAAAGCAGTCCATATTCCCACCAACTGAAGAATGTATTAAAAACTGTGGTACAGGACTGAGCCCCAGGGTCACAGTGATTGTGCGCGGGACCGCGGCCCACTGGGATGGAGGTTCAATTCCAGCTCACAGGAGCAAAGGCTGGGCCTCCTACTCCCACCACCAGAGGGCAGTGATGCCTAAAAAAAAAACTAAAAAAAAAAGCTGTGGTACATACATACAACGGATTACTATGCATTGCTGAAAAGCAGTGATGAACACATTAAGCACGTCACCACATGGGAAATACTGGAGTAAATTATGCTAAGTGAAGTTAGCCAAGTACAAAAGGACATGTACAATGTGAATCCACTGAGGTAAGCATAATAATTTTAAAATTGGAAAGGGGCATTGGGAAAAAGCTACTATATAGAGAAAAGCCTGGGAGAAGGCCCAGGTAATATGGCAGGGGCCTGATCAACTCTAGGGCTACATATGGTAGCCAACTAGGGGGAAGGGGTGGGGGGGGCAGATGGCGATGTGTAGAAAGGGAATGGGGCACTAAACCATCAAAGGGGAGCGTATTGTTTATATTTCCACAGGGAAAGAGGGAGCAAACTTGAACCCAGAGACCCAGGATGTGAATGCAGCATGACAGCATGAAGTGGAGAACCAGTGGAGGGATCTGAGAATACAACCCCAACCCCAACTATAGGGGCAACCACCTCTCCAACAGAGGAGATTGCCTTGGAGGTCAGCACTGACACTGAAGCTTGGGGAGAGACATATTCCCAACCAGAGCTCAAGAGAACAAATGAAGGGGGAGAAAGAGAGAATGATGTGCATTCTGGCCCACCGAGCCTTCAGGACAATATTCCCACTCAGAAGAGCTAATGCACAAAGAGGATTATACAGCCGGCCCCACTATGAAATACGGCTACCCTCGCTGACCCAAGGCCTATCAGGGCCAGGATGAAGGAGCGGGGTCAAGATTATACCCTGTCGGACACAACCACACAAATGCAAAGCACTAAGAGTGTGCAACAGAGCAGAGAGTCACAGATGGAATGCCAAGGATATAATTTGGGGCCAAGGTATGGCACCCCATCCAACTCAACCAGGGGTCACTCTAGGAGGTCAACTATAGACCTTGAACTTTATACAGATTTTTATATTGCTCTTATTTTGATTATTCTTTTACATATATGTATAGCATATTGAGGGGTCTTCTTGCTGTTGTTATCAGTTTTATTTGCTTCAGTTGCTTCATTTTAGGAGGCCTTTTTTGTACATATTGTTACCTCTGCAGGTCTATCTATACAAGGTAGGCTGGACAAAGATTTTGGAGGTGAAAATGACAGGACTGATGATTGCAGGGTAGGTGACATGGAAGAGGGGGAAGAGGCGAAAAGGTGGTGATTTTGACCAGCCCAGGAAAAAAGGGAATAACAATTGATACAAATTGAGTGACAAGGTGGGTGAGAGAAGGCCAAAAGGTATTGATTAAGACTAATATAACAGAGAGAAAATACTGAAACCCAAGTGGAGATTGAGCATGATAGTGGGACAAGAGGGAAGCAAATGGAAATAGAAGAAGGAACTGGGGGGTAATGGGCCTTTATAGCAGTTCAAATACAGTCACATACATAGGTGCATATAATTATAAGTGATGATGGTGAAATAGACCAACGTGCATACTTACAGGGTTAGTAGTAGGACAACAGATTGGCATTGGACCTCCACTCAAGTACTTGCTCGGTGCAAGAACACTTTGTTCTATTAAATTGACATTCCAAGATGCTCACCTTTCCAACATGATCACTGAAGACAAATGTGTGCATAAGCAAAGTTGGTGAAGAAAGCTGATAGTGCCTGGCTATCAAAAGATGGAGCGTCTGGGGTCTTAAAAGCTTGAAAGTAAACAAGCAGCCATCTAGCTCTGAAGCAACACAGTCCACATGGAAGAAGCACACCAGCTTGTGGGATCACAAGGTGTCAAAAGGATTAGATATCAGTCTTCAAGAACTAAAAATCCGAGGGGGTCCAAGATGGCGCAAAGGTAAGCAGCCTAAACGGGGAGCTCCGGTAAGTTTGGTGTCCAGGAGGCCACGTGGAGGTGTCCTGGTGAGTGGAAAGGTCCCTACGAGGGGCTCTCCCTGGCCAGGAGGGGACCCTGCCCCACATCCCCTTTCTTTTAAGCCTCAGAGGTCTGGATCCATGTAGCAGAGATTTTCCTCTGTGAGCCAACCTTTGTGTGCCTTCCCGCCATCCAGGACCGACCCCGGTCCACTGCCCAACCCGGGTCCTGCGAACAGGACGGCCTTTGTGTGGAGCCCCTCAGGTCTAGACTAGCACACCACACCCCCACAGAGGAGACCCACGCCCTGCACCCTCCTGAGGGAGCTGCGTGTCTCCACGGATCCGCTCCGTGCAGGAGGACAAAGACCGCTATGCCGGCGGGCTCCGCTCCCTCCCCCCAGACACCCAGGCTCGAACCGCCAGCGGTGTCCGCCGCTTGTGGCCAGTGCACCCACGGCCGGTGCCTGGGCCGCCTCCCGCCCCCAGGCAGCCACGCGTGCCGGGTCAGTGGGGGCTCAACCCTGCCTTTTCGGGGGCTTGACGCACAGGGAGCAGCCCGGCACGCCCCTCGCGCCGTTCCCCTGACCTGAGCCTGGGAAAACTCCGCAGGGACGCGGCTGGAGGGGCGCGCCAGGCGGGGGATTTTCAACACCGCCTTCCCTGGCGGGAATCGGGTTTCTGGGGTCGCCGGCGGCGTGGCGAGCCGGGAGATTGGAGGGGAGCAACAGGCGGGCATTTGTCCAGGCGGATTCCCCTAGCGGGAACCGGGGGGCGGCAGCAGCGGCGGCGGCGGCGGCGGCGGCTCCGCGGAGAGTTGGGCGGATTGGAGGGGAGCGCCAGGAGCGAGTCTTCTAGGGCGGCTTGCCCTAGTGGGAACCGGGCCGTGGCGGGTCGTGAGAGTCGGGCAGGAGCTTTTCAACCGCCTTCCCTAGCTGGGGCTCGGCCCCTCGGCACGGCGGGGCGAGTCCGGCCGATTGGGGAGGAGAGCCAGGCAGGAGTGTTCCGGAGTGGCTTTCCCTAACGGGAACCGGGCAGTGGCACGGTGCCAAAGGCAGCAGTTTGGAGAGGAGAGCCAGGCTGGAGTTTTTTGGGACGCCAGGTAGGGGTCTTTCAACGCTGCTTATCCCTAGCTAGAATCGGGTCTCTGAATTCTTCATCGCC
>PVJH01028180.1:0-27569 GCA_004026705.1 Nesogale talazaci
CAGACTGGTCCCACTTTCTGCAGTGTCTCCAGTGCTGTCCTCCACAGCACTAGGGGTCAATGAGGGACACAGTCTTGTGGTGGGACCAGCCCTATACTCCTCTCTGTGCATTGACTGCTCCAAGAAGGACACACAAGTGTGGTCTGGACAAAGCTGCTACTATCCCTAGGCTTTGTCCTCAGTGCTGTCCTCTGTATTACATTCTTTGGAGGAGGGGGTACAACATAGTTCAGCTTGCACCTAGTTCCATCATCCTCTCTGTTCTTCCATGCCAGTATGTTACCTTCAAGGCTTGACACTCTGGGATGGATTCTGGTTCCTCTTTCCCTTTTCTGTGGAGACATAAACAATACACTCCTGGTGAGTGAATCAATGCCCTGTTCCCCCATCATCCTCATTTTGTTGTTGTTGCTGTTTCTCTTTTCCCTTCATCTCATTACTTCATGAGAAATTCATCATCTTCTCTTTTAATATGATTGATCTAATTTTTAATTTATCTCTGTTTTACATTTTGCCTTGCAAAATGTTTAAGTTAAGTCAACAAATAATTGTGGAGTGAATAGATTTCTTTCATTAAGTAAGAAACTAAGGCTCAAGTACTCCCTCAATGCAAGAAAACTTTGTTCTATTAAACTGGCATTCCATGACGCTCACATTCCCAGGAAGATTGTTAACGACAAAGCGGGTGCACAAGCAAATGTGATGAAAAAAGCTGATGGTGCCCAGCTATCAAAAGATATAGCATCTAGGGTCTCAAAGACTTGAAGATAAACAGGTGGCCATCTAGCTGAAGCAACAAAGCCCACATGGAAGAAGCACACCAGCTGTCACGAGATGTCAATAGGATCAGGTATCAGGAACCAAAGAACAAAATATCATATCAATGTGAATAAGGGGGAGTGCAGAGTAGGGACCCAAAGACCATGTGTAGGCCTCTGTATATCTCCTTACAGAAGGTTTGCAGTGAGGAGATGAGCCAGTCGGGGTGCAGTGTAGCAACAATGAAACATACAGTTTTCTTCTAGTTTTTAAATGCTTCCTCACACCATTATCATGATTCTAAATCTATCCCACAAATCGGGCTAAAGCAGAGGATATACACTAGTACAGATAAGAACTGGAAACACAAGGAATCAGGACAGATGAACCCCTCAGGACCCATGGTGAGAGTGGAGATATCAGGAGTGTGGAGGGAAGGTGGGGAAGAAAGGGGGAACCAATTACAATTACATATAACTCCCTCCCTGGGGAACAGAAAACAGAAAATGGGTGAACGGAGATGGTGGACAGTGTAAGACATGACAAAATAATAATAATTATAAATGATCAAAGGTTCATGAGAGAAGAGAGATAGGGAGGGAGGGGGACAATGAAGAGCTGGTATCAAGGGCTCAAGTAGAAAGCAAATATTTGGAGAATGATGATGGCAGCAAATGTACAAATGTGCTTGACACAGTGGAAGTATGTATGGATGGTGATAAAAATTTTACAAGCCCTCAGTTAAATGATTTTTTAATTTTTGTTTTTCTTGGAGGGGGGCACATCACTACCCTCTGGGGGGGGGGGGGTAGGAGGTCCAGCCTTGCTCCTGGAGAGCTGCTGCTGGATTTGAACCACCAGCCCAGTGGGCCGCAGTCCCGCACTCAACCACTACGCCACTGGGACTCAGCCCCAGTTAGATGATTTTTTAAAAAGAAAGAAACTAACATGATTAATGGAAGCAATTAGTCCAATAATTTAAAAAGAAAAAGAACAACATTTTTCTCTAACATTTGGATATTTCAGAAAGAATTTTTTTTACTAATTAGATAGCTAAATTAATACACAGCACTCACTGTACATGTGTGGGACTCAATATTTATATGTACATATAGTCTTATAAAAAAGTAAGTACTCATAATGGGATAAGTAATTGGATTTACAGACAATACCTTAAAGATTAAAATAGATATAAAGAGTATATAATTTAGTGAAGAAAGCAAACAATTAGGCTTACACTTTTCACTGTTCACACTTCTACATTATTTCAATTTATTTTTTTGTTTGGGCTTTTTTGTTTTTGTTTTTGTTTTGGGGGCATCACTGCCCTCTGGTGGTGGAAGTAGGAGGCCCAGCCTTTGCTCCTGTGGAGCCATTGTTGGAATTGAACATCCATCCCAGTGGGCGGCAGTCCCGCGCACAACCACTACACCACCGGGGCTCAGCCTCAATTTATTTTTTTTAAAGATCTTTTAGGCTGAGCCTTGGTGGCATAGTGGTTTTGTGGGGGGCTGCAGCCCACAGGGTTGATGGTTCAAATCCAGCAGCAGCTCTCCAGGAGCAAGGCTGAACTTCCTACTCCCACCAGGATTAGTGAAGCCACAAAAATTTTTTTTTAAAGATCATTTTATTGGGGGGTCTTACAGCTATTAGAATAATCCATCCATGCATTGTGCCAAGCATATTTGTACATTGTTTGTCATCATCATTTTCAAACATTTCTTTTTATTTGAGACCTTAGTATCAACTTCTCATCTCCACCTTCCCCTCACCCTCCCTTCCTCATGAACTCTTGATAACTTATAAATTATTATTTTTCAATTCTTACACTGACCAATGTCTCCCTTCACCCACTTTTCTGTTGTCCATCCCCCTGGAAGGGGGTTACATGTAGATCATTGTGATCAGTCTCTCCTTTCTCCCTCCACCTTCCTCTTACCCTCCTGATGTGGCTACTCTCAATTTTGGTCCTGAAGGGTTTATCTGTCCTGGATTCCCTGTGTTTCCAGCTCTTATCTGTGCTCATGTATATTCTCTGCTCTAGCCATGTTTGTAAGGTAGAATTGGGGTCATAATAGTACGGGTGGGTAAGCTGTATGTTTCATCGCTGCTACACTGCACCCTGACTAACTTTTTTTTTGTGGGTATCACTGCCTCTGGTGGTTGTGGGCGATACCCAGTGCTGCTCCTGAGAGCTGCTGCTGGATTTGAACCGTCAAGCCGGCAGGCTGCAGTCCCCCACTTACTCCACCGGGGCTCAGCCCCACCCTGACTAACTTATCTCCTCCCCTCAACCCTTTTCTTAGGGGATGTCCAATTGCCTACAGATGGGCTTTGAGTATCCACTCTCCCTCCTTCACAATAATAAGATTTTTTTGCTCTTGGTCCTTGATGCCTGGTATCTTATCCTGTCAGCACCTCATGATCACACAGTGCTTTAATTTCTTATGAAAATGTATTTCTTTGTTGATGGCAATAAATGTACAAGTATGCTAAATACAGTTAAATGATGAATTGTTGTGGTGTTCATATACTTCATGCCAACTTCATGATTGGGAGTGTAGGGGTGGAGTCTAGCCCGTCAATTTGGAGTTAGCCAATAAGGTCTCTGTGTGGGCGTGGCTTTCTCCTGAGAATTCTGGGAAGTCTCATGGTATTTCCCAATTGGAGTAGACAGAATTGTCTCAGTTCCTCGGAAACACACTACTGAAAGAAAGATGAGATGATAGCATGCTGATAGATCCTGATTCCTGGAGACTGGAGGAGCTGGAGGAGAAGCCACATGGGCTTTCCCTGATGGAACCAAACCTCTGGTGCCAGAGAAGTTACATGAAGATTCCTGCCAATGCTGAGCTGCTTGGGAGGCCACAGAGAGACCCCTGCCGGGACTGAGATGATCCTACCACCACTGGATACTGCTGATGGACCCTGAGTCGTGGAAACGAGGAGCCATGCTCTTACTGCTGCTGGACACACAACACTTTGCACCCACTGCCCCGTGATGGTCTTGCTGTCATTGGACATGCTTTGTGAGTCGGATGGAGACTTTATAGACCGGTATCTGACATATAGGCTAATATCGGACTTATGACCTTGTACTGGACAGCGTTGGGATGCTTTCTCAAGGTTCCATTCCTCTTGTATATAAACCTTTCCCTTATATCCATATGCATGTCTATGAATTTGTTTCTCTAGTCTCCCCGGAATAACACAGTTGTTATAAGATTTGTAAGAGCTCACCAATAAAATGATTAATGAAAAGAAAATATATTGTTTTTCTTTTTTTAATCATTTTATTGTGGGTTCATACAACTCTTATCACAACCCACACATCAATTGAATGAGGCATGTTTGTACCTATGCTGTCCTCATTCTCTTCTAGACATTTACTTTCTGTTGAGCTCTTGGTCCCAGCTCTTTTTTTCTCCCACTCACCCCTCCACCCTCGTAGCCTCCTGATAGATGGTATATTGTTATTATTTTTATCTCTCACACCTACCGCTTTCTCCTTTCCTCCATGTTTTCTGTTGTTTTTCTCCTGGAAAGAGGTGTATGGTTATATGCCAATCATTGTGGCTCCTCCTTTATCCCTTCCTCTCCTCCTCTTCCCCCTACCCATTCAGCATCATCATTCCCACTCCTGGATTCTGTGTGTCATGAGCTCCCATTCCTTTCTATACCTGTGTACATGAACTGAGAAGCAGCACTAGGGTCATGATAGTGAGGAGTGAGGAGACCTCGAGGAACCAAAGGACTATAGTGTGCTTCATCGATGCTTTACTGTACCCTGGTAACTCAGTCCCTCCCTGTGGGCCCTCATTGGGGAGATTTTTCTACTATATACAGATGGACTTTGGATCTCTGCTCCAGCCCCTAATTCTCAACAATATGCTTTCATTTGTTATGTGTCTGCTGATGTCTATCACCTGGTCCCTATGACTCCTCATAATCCCACCAGTGGTATGCTTCTTCCTTATGGACATGTTGCTTCACTGCTTTATGGCAGCTTGTGTAACTTCATCTCTTTAAGATCCCAGATGATATATCCTTCAGTAGCCAGGCACCACCTGCCCTCTTCACCACATTTGCTTATGCACCTGTTTTGTCTTCAGCAATTGTGTTGGAGGGTGAACATCACAGAATGCCAATTGGTTAGAACAAAGTATTCTTGTATCGAGGGAGACTATGAGTATAGGCCCCAAACCCAACCCCTTCATTTGTGTATTGCTGTAAAAATATATGTACATAGATCAATACCTCTGTTTTTGTGAATTAATGTTTTTCCATATGTACACCACTATGTTTATACCTCTATCCTATACCTCTATACCTTTGCTTCCTTGGTCCTTCCTCTCTTTTACTTTCCTCCTACCCCACTGCCACTTTCCCCTTATTTCTGCCTCTTAGTGCCTCCTCTTAGCTGGTTTTCTGTTGCCAGCACCCACCCCACCGCCACCTCGGATCCCTAACTCCTCCTTTTTTCTAACCCCAGCACCCCAGTTGTTCCCCTGTCCCTGAAGCAGCCTGTTCAGCCTCACCACCCTCCCTATTCTCCCCAGACCATTGGTAGACTGTTCTGGCCTCGGCCTGCCTCCCATGCCTTTCCTATGTAAGTAGGTACTCAGACTAAGACATAGCCTGAACTGATTTTTTTAAATTGCTTTTCCAAATGACTTTGGAACGTTTTATTAGCTAAGCTGAAAGCTAAATGAAAGTGCTGTGGCCCTGAGCATTGGTGCTGTATCCATCATTTGCTTATATTTTTATGGCTGTTAGGCACCACTGAGTCCATTATGGTTCATAGTCACACTGTGTCTAACAGCCCTGGGCCATCTTCACAACTGATTGCTGCTATGCTTGAGTCATTGGTACAGCCACTATGTCACTTCACCTTTTTGAGGGTCTTCCCCTTTCCCACCAGTGCTCTTCTTTAGTTAGTGTGGTGTTCTTTTGTGGTGGTTCAACTATCCTGATAACATATCCAAAGTCTCACTATCCTTGCTTCTAAGGAACGTTCTAGCAGTCCTTCTTTCAAGACACATTTGCTGGTTCTTTGGGAAGTCCATGGTGCTTTCAAGATTCTTCACTGGCACCTTAAGTCACATGCACTGATTCTTCTCCCTTTCTTACTCAATGTCTAGCCTTCACATGCATGTGAGGTGATTGAACATATCCTGACTTGGTCAGATGCACCTTAGTCCTCAAAGTATCCTGTTTATTTTTGAACACTTTAAACAGCTCTGTGTCACTCTCCCTCCCTCTCCAAAAACAACAACAAATTTATTCTCAACTGGATGAATAAAGAGGTCTCTTGCAACAGATTTAGCCAATGCAAGGCGTCATTTGATCTCTTGACCACTGTGTCCATGAACATTGATTACTGCTGGGGTTTTTTTTTTCTCATTTTCATTGATTCCACAAGCATAGATGTTGAGGTTTTTGTGGTGGTCATGTACTTGATGTCAATTTCATGATTGGAGTCTGGCCTGTTAATCTAGAGATAGCCAATGAGGCCTCTGTGTGGGCATGGCTTTCTCCTGAGAATTCTGGGAAGTCTCGTGGTATTTCCCAATGGAGAAGAGAAACTTGACTCTCGGTCTCTTGAAGTCAGTGTACTGACAAAATGAGATGACAGTATGCTGATTGATCCTGATTTCCGGACACTGGAGGA
This sequence comes from Nesogale talazaci, assembly GCA_004026705.1. Classification (NCBI taxonomy): domain Eukaryota; kingdom Metazoa; phylum Chordata; class Mammalia; order Afrosoricida; family Tenrecidae; genus Nesogale; species Nesogale talazaci. The sequence goes on from PVJH01028180.1 coordinate 6,431, forward strand.
GCCAGAGAAGAAGCCACGTGGGCTTTCCCTGATGGAGCCAAACTTTGGGGCTGGAGAAGCCACATGGAGACTCCTGCCAGTGCTGAGATGCCCAGGAGGCCAGGGGGAGACTCCTGCAAGTGCTGAGATGCTTCCACTGCCACCGGACACACAAGACTCTGCACCCACTGGCCTGTGATTGTCCTGGTGTTATTGCATGTGCTTCATGGATCGGAAGGAGACTTTATAGGCTGGTATCGAACATATGGACTAATATCGGACTTAGGACTTTGGACTGGACTGGGTTGGGATGCTTTCTCAATGTTTCATTCCTCTTGTATATAATATATCTTTCCCTTATATCCATATGCGTGTCTATGAATTTGTTTCTCTAGTCTACCTGGACTAACACAGTTTTCAACACACATTTTGGAAAAACACAATTCAGTCTGTAATATAGCCATTGAGATCTCAGCTGAGAACAAAGAAATAAGTGAACATTAACCAACAATAGCCTTCACTGTATCCAAAACTGCCTGCTAAATCCAGGCAATAATGGTAACACAGTTCATGTAGTCCAGAAGCACTAGTCCACATAGCACATCATGCTCCATGGCACACATGCAAAGAAAGCAGGATTTTCGGTTCTTCAACTGAAGTAATGGAGAAGCAGCAAACAAAGCACTTGGCGCAAAGCGGCTGCTCAAGACATTCACGATACCAGAAACTAAATACAGCTGAAGTTATTAGCTTGACAGGAAGCAAGAAAACAGCAATAATGAGCAAAATGACACTCGACTTAAAATGATGCATCAGTCTAATGATATCAGGGGTGGGAATAAAGTTCCAGATAGTCTCACTCTATACTCTGCAAAGAACACTGATGCTCGGCTGTGAGTCCAGGCATTGGCTCTGGCTATGCTGCTCTTTAATAGACAACCAAAGGTCTGGGTTTGATTGCTAACATTTATCGGTGTGACCTTGGGAAAATAAGTTAGCCTTATTTTAGTTTGCCTGCCCCATCTATACATTTGCCTATACATAAGATTGTGAGTAGTCAAAGAGTATATGATATTTCAAAATCTTAGAACCATGTCAAATACATGCAAAATACTCAAAAGTTTAGCTGTGATGATGACACTGTATTATTATGAAAGGGAGTAGACCATGTTCAAGACAATTTAATTCACAAGGCAGAAAAATAAATCATGACAATATGGAAGATATTCTTCTAAATTTGTTTTTTATTTAAGGTGGCTTTTTTTAAGACCTTATTTTCAGCTACCTGGAAAGTTCTCATTGAATATCTCACTGGTACGTATATCAGCATAGTTTTCTGGTTAAGAACCAGACTCTAGGAACAGATGCCCTGGATTTGAATCTCAAATCAACCCTGTTACGTTATACCTGTGTAGCAATGAACAAGTCACTTAACTGTGCCTCAGCTCTGTCATTTATAAAATCAGGATAATAATGGAGCTCTTATTGTGGCTACACTAAAGTCCAAGGGCCTTGAGCAAATTTGCCTTTGTGGACTCCTTCCTCCATAAAACAACATCAAAAGTCATATTCGATAGCTACATTAGAATTACACAGTGTGTAATCTGACTAGATTCATTATTTTATATTCATGCTATTGTGTGAATTTTTTCTTCTTAGTTTAAACAAAATTGATACAGTTGTGTTTTTATCTTACCACATTAACACAGTTTGTTTTTTATTGTTTTCTGTTGGGTCTCTGAGTTGTGAAACACAGGAGGAATAGATGTATAATGATGATAACTGATACCAGGAAATACAGGGAATACAGGAGTGGGGTGGCTAAGAGGGCGGAAAAGGGGTTTTGAGAGTAAATAATGAAGACAGGAGGGGGATAGCAGTAGGACAGATTGTGAGTTCATAACTCATCTTAAAGGCAACCTAGCCATGGGGTGGGGGGTGTGTGGATCCTCTGAAATTGATGCTGGAGTGATTGTACAATTCTGATAGATAAGACTAAATGATTGAACTATTGAGTTACATGATGTGTAGATAACTTGCCAATAAAACTTTTTTGGGGGGAAAAAGGTACAACATTTTTTAGTGTGTGTGGGCCGTAAGCACTGTGCCTTGTGATATGTTGGTTCTGGTTGTGGGTACAAGCTAATTTGTATTTGTAAAGCATCTGACACAATGGTAGGCACTATATGAGTGCTTCTTATAGATATAATCATTTAAAGTGTCAGACCAGCCAGATGTTACTTCTTTCTAAACTTCCTCCTTCACCCCTAGGACATTATAGTAAGTAAATTTTCCTTTAAAATATGATTGGCAACTTTTCTACTGCCACTTTTCTACTGCCAGATTCTGGTTAGCAACAGCGACTCTGAAGCTAAAATATCTTCAGAAAATCAACTAAGGGTATGGATATAGCTAATTAACTTCTCTTTTGTTAAAAATAGGGAAAAGTGCTGAGCACTGTCTGTACCTCTTCCCCAACTCAGCAAAACTCTCAAGGTGCCAGGCACAATGCTGCTGCAGCCTGTATCCCAAACAGGGACAATTTAGTGAAGGTTTTCCAGGCTTCATTCTTGGGAACAAGGTCTGCATCTTTGTCCCTGTATGTCTTACTAAAGATGCCAAATTTGAAAAAGAAAGTATGAAGTGCTCGGGTTTTTTTTCCCTATAAATTAAAACACACACACAAATGCATATTAAAGGATATAGTTGTCACTTTTTTCAAAACTTATCTTCATATTAAATTCATAATACCCCACATCAATCAAACCCACTACCATGGAGTCCATTTCCACTCCGAGTGCGAACAGATGGTCTTCTTTGCTCTCTATTGCTGCTAGGCACTGTTGGATTGGTTCTGACTCACAGCGACCCTGTGTGCCACAGAACAAAACACCACCCCATCCTCTTCCATCCTCCTAATTCTTTCTGTGTTTGAGCCCACTGTGGCAACCACTGTTTCAAACTTATCGAGAGCCTTCTTTTCACACCGCCCCTCCACCTTACCAACCGTGATGTCTTTCTCCAGGGACTGGTCTCTCCTGAGAGCATGCCAAAAGTACATGGGGTGGCATCTTGCCATCTGGCTTTCTTTTCTTTTTAACTTTCTATTGTAATTTGGGCAACTGTTCACAGAGGAAACTGGTTTTTCATTCAACAATTCATATGCATTTTGTTTTGTGACATTGATTGCAATTCCCACCACACCATGGCAATCCTTTAGATTTGCCCCTGTATTTCCCCTTTCCATGTATCCTTCCTGTCTTCTGAGTTTTATTCCTGAGGAAATGCTATTTGTTTTGCTTGTTTTTAAATCTCATAGGGTTGATTTATCTAAAGAGTACGTGCCTCCCTGAAGCTCCTGTTTATCTTATAGACCATCTATTAATTGACTGAGAGCTGAGCCAGAAGGGTGACTACAGATCAGAGTCTCTGGACTGCCACCAGTGTCTTTATGACCAGAATGACAGGCTTCATTATTATTAATATCATCCAGTTTTTATCCACCTTTTATTCACTCTATTTGGGACCTTCTTTTCAGAGCAGTCACCATGATAGCCAGAAAAGATTGAATTCTTGGGTCTAAAGCTAGTGGAGACTGAAGTTTTTGTACTCCATTACACTAGTTATTTCTTTGTATCTTCAATTTCCTTCACTCTTTTTTGCTCTGCACAAAAATAGGCCTATAATGACACCTTAGATGGCAGCCTAAGCTTTGGAGATTCCAGTCACTACTCACCAAAGTAGGATGTAGGACATTGCTTTGGGAGATGATGATGTGATGATTGACCTTGGTGTTCTTTGACACGATGGTCCTGAGCATCCAGGTCCAGCAACTCATTGCCTCAAGGTGTTTGGTTATGGCTAAGGAGTTTCATAACTTTATCCCCTGTACAATATTGCCCTCCAAACAATATTGGCCTCTATAATTCTTTTTTTAATTTATTTTTATTTTTTATTTATTTATTTTCTTTAGGCATCACTGTCCTGGTGGTGGGAGTAAGAGGCCCAGCCTTTGCTCCTGTGAGTGGGAATTGTACCTCCATCCCAGTGGGCTGCAGTCCCGCACACAACCACTATGCCACCGGGACTCAGCCCTTGGCCTCTATAATTCTTATGGATATATTTATAGCACATATAAATAACTTTGTAGAAATATCCTCTGTCAGCTCTATATATAGTCACATATGTAATCCTATTCATGTTGCTTCTTTATCTAGTTCTGCTTCAAAGTCTATATATTCACTCATGGATTATTATTATTATTATTATTATTATCACCATTACAAGATTGAGTATGCAGCTGTATTTGTCTTTATCTCTTAAAAGTTGTCAAAGATTTAATTTTACGCAGACCCTCAATTAATCTCCATGGAATCAGCAGTCAATAAATCAAATGGTGTGTTTCATTAGGAAATTTTGCTACAAAAAGCTCTCTTTAAAGCAGCAGTTCTTGGTAAGAGCTCCCAATAGAATGATCTTTAAATCAAAAAGGCAGCTTTTCTCAACCCGTGGGTCACAACCCTTTTGGGGGTCAAATGACCCATTCACAGGGGTCACCTGATTCATAACAGCGGCAAAATTACAGTTATGAAGTACTGTAATTTTGGAATTACATTAAAGTGTCATAGCATTAGAAAGGTTGAGAACCACTGCCTTAAAGTATTAAAGGCAATGACGTCACTTTGAGAACTAAGGTATGCCTGTCTCAAACCATGATATTGTGAATCATTCCATATACATATGAAAATGGGGCAATGACAAGGAAGACTGAAGGAGAGTTAATGCTTTCAATTGTGTTGCCAAAGACTATCATGGAACAGCGAGGTGCCTGGGCCAGAAGAACAAGCAAGTCTGTCTTGGGGGAAGTACACCAGAAGATTCCTTAAAATTGGTATCAATACTTCATCTCACTTGATTGGGACCTTTTTATTCAAAGGGTTACAGGGGGAAGGACTTCATGCTTGATAAAGTTGAGGGTCAATAAAAAAAAAAAGGAAGACCTTCAGTGAGATGGATGGAGAGAGCGGCTGCAGGAGTGGGCTCAAGCAGAGCAACAAGTGTGACTACAGTGCGGGGCCAGGGAGTGTTTCATTCTGCTGCACAAAGGGTCACCAGGAGCCAGGATCAACTCCGTGCCTCCTAGCAACACCAGGAGGTGAGGAGCACAGAGGCCTGTGTGATTGTTCTGAGGGCAGTCAGTCCTTTGAATTCCTAATCCTCAACCAACGCTCAAGGCCCATCCACCACTTGGGTCTCTTGTGCAGCCCTTGTTCTTGTGTGAGAGAGTTTAATTAAGTCATCCTCTGTCATGCACAACTCATGGACTCATGGCCAGAATTCAGTTAGCCTCCCCTTTGGATCTGTTGCTTTTCTTTGCTTTTCTTTTCCATGGCTTCCATGAATCCAACTGCTGAATATAAACAAGTACCCCAAGAAGAAAAATGTATGAAGGACATATGCCTTGTGCTTCTCTTCCCTCTCCATTCCAGGTGCCTGAGTCCCTGTGAGGAGTGCTGGGCCAGATCCCAATAAACACAAAACCCAACCTTGTTGCTTTCCCCCTCTCCTTAACTTTTTTCTAATTCTATCCACTTATACACATTCCAAAATAGAATGTGTTGAGCATAGGGCATCTCTGTTTAATATCAAAAGAAGCATTCTGGCCTGGCCATGACAAGATAGAGAATCAAAAAGCCTGTACAATGCCCCTCAAAGAAATCTCAGTAAGCTATATGGACTTATTATAAACAGCTATGTACTACTGACTGCACCTAACTCGGTTAAATTTCCCTGCTACTATTAAATAATGCATACTTAAATCACACATACCCTACTTAGAAATATTTTATATGAATTGATCATTGTTTGGGCTTGAGCATCCATCTGAGGTGACAGTAGGCATCTCCAGTTCCCTAGGAATGTCTGGCACTGATCCCTTTGAGGCTTAAAAGAGTTCTATTTTAAAAATGAAAGCTATGATAGTCTTTAGCGAACTCTGTCCCCACTTTATCCTTTTATGTCACTTCATATCAGATCACATCACTTTGTGCCATTTTATATCGTAGCTGTAAGACTTAAATGACCTTCAGATGATCTCATCTACTCACTTCACTCTACAGACGAGGAAAGTAAAACCCAGGGAGATGAAGTCTGCTCCTGGAATATTAGGTAGTGTGACAGTGAGCTTGGGGTATTTATAATGGTTTTAGATTTTAGATAAATTAACCTCAATGAAAACTCTTTTATATAAAAATTCAAAATGTAAACACTTAAATACCTATTAGCCAATGAATGGACAAACGAAATGTAGTGCACACTCCCAAGGGAATACTACTCAACCAGTAGAAGACATGAAGTCATGACAGAGGCTTTAATAAGGGTCCAGCTTGAAGACATGTTTGCATGCTTTCACTTAAATAAAAAGAAAAGGCGTCAGTGGTTACCTAGTGTGTTTGGCTGGGTTATCTAGGGAAACAAAACTCATGATAAATGAAAGAATGTTATATCAAGCAGGAATTGTGTAAAAAAAAAAAAAGACATCCTAGCACAGTCCAGTTCAAGTCCGTGGTTCTGCTACTAGCCAGAGGCCTCCTCAGACTTATGTAGTTGAAGGCAGATGATGAAGAAAGGTGAAGGAGGATGCAGGGAGATCACAGGCCAGTAAGTTAATCTCAATAAAAACTAAAGAAGGTAGGTGGGGAATGTCATAGAGGGAGCTGTTGTTGCCTCAACACCTGGCCTGGGTTTAGCCACACTGGACCACTCTTGTCCTGACACAGTCTCTGTGCCCAAAGAGAGAAATGACTCAATGTCTAGGTCCACATACCTACCAGAGTTTACTTGGCATGAACACTATGCCAATGAGGAGGAAACTCTCCTGGAGTCTGGACGAGTCTAAAAAGCGATGACTCCTGTTGTCCATCCAGAAGAAAACTTTCTGCGACTTGAAAGACTTACAGCAGTGAACGTTTTTTGTTTTGTTTTTTTCTGGGCAGAGAGCTAAGTTACCCAGGAAGAGAACATCCATGAGAAAACTGCACCTGGGAAAAAAAAAACAAGCAGCCCAAAGAACACCTAGAGAGGAGGAGACCATCCTGTGCATATGGATCAACTGGTCTGCTTCATCCATTGAGGTCACAGTAGGCATCTCCAGATCCCTGCGATTGCCTGGGTTGTCACTGGCACAGCTGCCTTTGGGGCACAGTTTTACAGAGAATGCCTGTCTGGCTGTCCTAATGGCATGACAGGGTGGGCCCACTGAAAAGTGGTTGCAAAGCAAGAGGCTTCTCATTTCCCAGCCTCAAAATCTACTATATAGCCTACTATATATAGTCAAGACAGCCTGGTACTGATACAACAATAGAGATGTAAACCAATTGCACAGAATAGAAAATCTAAAAATAAATCTATCCACCTATAGACAAATGATTTTCAAGAAAAAGCTAAACGATATTAAATGGGGAAGAGAGAGCCTCTTCAACAAAAGGTGCTGGCAAAACTGGATTCTCATTTGCAAAAGAATGAAACAGGACCTAACCCTCACTCTGTCTACAAAAATGAACTCAAAATGGATTAAAGCTACTCATGAAAACATAGGAACGGATTTAGGTGTGCATGGCATAAGCACACTATCAAGCATAATGAAACACACACACACAGCATAAGACAATGTAGATGGATAGGATGTCCTAAAAACAAGGCACGAATGTGCACCCAAAGATTTCATCACAAGAGAACCCACAGATGGGGAGGGGGTTAGGAGGTGGGCAAGGAAATGATCAGGACTTATGGAATAGGGCGAATCTCTATACTTTATAGTAAACAGAAACATCTCGATAAGAAAAGGTGGCTAATCCACAATACAAAGAAGACATACATGGTTAGACAGTTCACCATGTGTCAGAATCAATGCTATGGCAAAAGAGGAAAGTAAAGAGAACTGATCCTTCTCATTGCAGCCTAAGGATGGGTCTTCACCCCAGCAGCAATAAGTTGTTCCCCCAGTGCCGTTATTTGACCCCAAAACCAGTCACTTGGTGTCCCCTCCTCAGAAACTTGAGTTCTGCTACACAGAGCCCTCTCTTCCTGCTCCTGAGGCAAAGACTGCTCAAAAGTGGCCCCATCCCAGAGGTCTGAGTTTCAACTTTGCAAGTTCCTAAACATATAGATAGATAGATAGATAAATAGATAGATAGATAGATAGATAGATACACACATATACACACATAAATAAATAAATAAATATAAATATATAATTCTATCAGGGCTCATACAACTCCTATCACGATCGATACATACGTCAATTGTATGCAGACCACATTTGCACATTTGTTGCCATCATCATTCTCAAAGCATCCTTCTTCTACCTAGGCCCCCGGTACCAGCTCCCCATATTTCCCCTCCCTACCCCCTTTCCCTCCTCCATAAACTCTTAACAATGTCATTTTTTTATATAAGGAAAAGGTTTATATACAAGAGGAACAGGACAATGAGCCCAGTCTAGTTTAAAGTCCACTATTAACCCATATGCCTGAAATCAGTCTATAAAGTCTCCTTCCGACTCACGAAGTCACAGGTCAGTGGGTGCAGAATCCCGGCACTGGCAGGGGTCTCCCCATGGCTCCTCGCTTCCAGGGCTCAGGGTCCATCAATAGCAGAAGCAACTCATCACTGGCAGAGGTCTCCATGTGGTCACCCCAGCTTCAGAGGTCTGGCTCCATCAGGGCAAAGCCATGTGGTCTCTCCGCCAGCTCCTCCAGCTTCTTAGATGCTGCCATCTTGTTTTGTCCGTGACTGATCGTTTCAACAATGTCATGATTTTGTCATCATACACTGTCCGATGTGCCCCTTCACAAATTTCCCTGTTGTCCATACCTCAGAGAGGAGGTTATAGGTAGATCCTGCAATACATTCCCCCCCACCCCCCACCCCCCATCGCTTCTTGGCCTTTTGGCTAAGATCAAGTGCAATACATTCCCCCTTTCCACTTCACCTTCCCTCCACCCTCCCAGTATCACCACTCTCACCCTAGTCCTGAAGGAATTATCTGTCCTGGATTACCCCTGTTCCGCCTCCAGTGTACATCCCCTGGTCCAGCTGGATTTGTAAGGTAGAATTGTGATCATTATAGTGGGTGAGAGGAAGCATTTAAGAACTAGGGAAAAGGCTCAGCCCCAGTGGCGCAGTGGTTGTGCACGGGACTGCGGCCCACTGGGATAAAGGTTCAATTCCCGCTCACAGGAGCAAAGGCTGGGCCTCCTACTCCCACCACCAGGGCAGTGATGCCTAAAAAAAATAAAATAAAATAAAAATAAAATTTAAAAAAGACCTAGGGAAAAGTTGCATATTTCATTGTTGCTACATTGTATCTTGACTGGCTTGTCTCTTCCCTGCCGCTTTCCCTGTTGATGGGCTTTGGGTCCCCCAGTTTGTACTCCCCTTCATTTATAATGATATAATTTTTAGTTCTTCAATGCCTGATACCTGATCCCTTCGACATCTCACTGTCGCGCAGGCTGACTAAACTTCAATCATTCCAGATTCTTCCACTCTGTCCCCCAGGCTCCAGATTCGCTTCCTTGGTGCTTTCTATTTGTTTCACCAGGTCTTTGGTGGCGGGTTAAAACAAAGCTCACAGTTAAAATAATTGGCATAAGTTCTATCTCCTGGCTGATGTAATTTCCCAACAACCTTTTAAAAGTATCCCTCTTTCTCAGATGAGAAAGGCAAGGCATAGAATAAATAAAGAACTAGACCATCATGCCCAAGTAGGGAGAGACAAGTGCAGGACTTACATCCAGGTCTTTCTTTTTGCACCGCCCTGCCTCTTGCAATCACCACACACTTCTGCAGGTGAAGACAGATCCATTTCATTGTTTCTGGGCCCTCTTAGCAGAGAGACTGGTATTTACATGAGACTGGGAAGAAGCAAAGTAGCTCATGCAAATACAGGAGCGCCCCTGGCCGCTCGGAGAAGATTTATTACAAAGGGCCCAGGAGAATTATGTTCCAAAGCACTCAAGGAGCCCACGGACATGGTCTGAGTTACTGCAGTGGTCTCCAGGGAACATGAGAAGCGGCTGGAGTACTAGAAAGAGTCCAAGATTTGCCTTGTGTGTGTGCATAATAGGTGTACCGTATGATGCTTGACCCTGATGACCAGTGAACTTTGGGGGTATTCCTGTGCGTTAAAGCATGCGGCAAACATTGCCCACTTCACAAGGATAAGCAGGTGAAACCAGCTACCCTTTTTACGTTCACCATGTCCTCTGTGATATGCTCATGGCTGAAACGGTGACATGAGAACGAGAATACAAATCCCCTTGTCTAGCAGGAGGGCCAAGGTTGAGGGAGTGTTGGAGCCAGACAATAGGCAGGCTTTAAAAGGAAGAGCTGAGAGCGCGGCTGTGTCTGTGTCCTCTCTTCCCATGTCTCCTGTGCTAGTCTGGGTAGACTAGAGAAACAAGTTCACAAACACGCCTATGTATATAATAAGAGAGAGTTTAATAGAAACGGTGATTGCACATGAAGAAAACATTCCAACCCAGTCCAGTTCAAGCCCACAAGTCCGATATTAGACCATGTGTCCAGTACCCATCTATAATCTTCTTCAGAATCACCAAGCACATGCAATGACGCCAAATGCAAGACAATCACAAGCCAGATGGATGGAATGCTTTCGGTTCCAGTGACACTGTAAACATCTCAGTGCTGGCAGGGGTCTCCAAGCGGCTTCTCGGGCATCAGAGGTCTGGTTGCATCCATGCAGCTTCATATGGCTTGTCAGTAGAAAGCCTCCAAGGAAGTGAGCCGAGAGAGATTGTGTCTCGTCTCCAAGAAGGAAGGACCACATTTCCCAGAATTCTCAGGGGAAAGCTATGCCCACACAGAGGTCTCATTGGCTACCTCCTGATTGACCGGCTAGACTCCACCCCTACACTCTCAATCCTCAAATTGACACCAGACTAGGTGGCTGCCACACCTCGCAAGGAGAAGAAATTCAGTGTGGAGTCAGACCAACAGGAGAAGGCCAGCTAGATCATCCTAAGCACCCGAGGAGGAAGGAAAGGCAGGCCCAGCACTAATTATCAGAGCGGAGCAAAAGACAAACTGACCAGAACCTGCATCCAAGTGCTAACGTCTAATGGAAGAATGCAGATTTTTCCTTCACATCCCTCTGCTCGAGTTATGTGTCTTATCAAAAGATGGTGATTAAGATAGCCCTGACTCTGGACATTTGTGGATTTCACCTTCAGCATCTCAGTCTCCTCCTCCAGCAGAGGTGCCTTGATCTTTCCTTGAAGATACTTCCTCTGCTGCCACCCTCAAGCCTGGGATGAGTCTGGGTCTCAAACTCAGTGTCACTCAGATACTCGTGCTCCCTATCATTGGAATTTTGGCCAGAGAAAGGAAGGTTGGGAACTATTGAGTCTAAAACAATAGCAGTATCTTAAAAAGACTTTTCATTCAACCTGCTGCCCTGGTCTCTAGTCTGCTCACAGCGACTCTCTAGGGCAGAGCTCTCATCTTTGCAGAAACAGACTACCAGCCCTCTTCTCCCTCTGAACAGAGAGTGGCTTCCTTTGACCATTGCATGCATCCTAGCCAAATCGATCATCACAGCTGCTTCTAGTAAGGTTCTCCTGGCCCTGATTGTGTTGCTCTCTCTTCCATTTCCATTTACTGGTCTACCCAATTGCTCTCAGAGATTCTCTCCCCCCACCCCATGCTTCTTTTTTCTCTTTGCTTTAGCTAGCCAGCTCTTTCTTCATTCATTCACTTGATTGCTCACAGCCAAGAAGTTCTCATTGATCCCACAAACTGTGCTGTTTGGGGAGGCTCTAAAAGACTCCTAAGAAACATTTACATAGTCATACCTGTCTTTCTCACCCATCTTATTCTGGAAGTTCCACTGACAGCTGCTCCAGTGCCCATTAAGTGACCACGAGTAAGGGCCAGTTGATATTACAGCAGCTAACGAGAAGGGTGGTACAAACATAAGCACTCGACTGCTAGTCAAAAGGGTAGAAGTTTGAATCTAACTGGAGGTTCTTAGGGAACCTGCATGGTGATCTACATACTTTCGGGAAAAAGTAGGCATCAGAAATCCTCTTCTGCACAGTTCTTATCTGACCCACATGGGCTACCATGAGTTGAAACCAATATGATGGCAATTGGCTTGTTTTTATATTAGGCAAATATGCTGCACAAGACCTCTTCAAAGTGTTGAAGACCTAATTGATATGATGTCAAGTTGGTTATGACTCACAGCAATCCTATGTACAACAAAACCACACACCAGCCAGTCTCGTACCACCATCACAATTGTTCTTGTTTAAACCCATGGTGGCAGCCACTGTGTCAATCCACCTCCTTGAGACCTTCCTCTTTGGATATTCCTCGACTTTATCAAGCATGATGTCCTTCTCATGAAACCAGTGTTTCCTGATAACATGCCCAAAGCACATGAGCTAAAGTCTCACGATCCTTGTCTCTAAGGAGTACTCTAGAGTACCTCTTCTAAGACTCCAGATTTGTTTGTCCTTTTGGCATTGCATTCCAATATTCTTCACCAGCTCCGTAATTCAAATGCATGATTTTTTCTTTCATCTTCCTCATTTATTACCTAACTTTCACATGCATAGGAGGCAAATGAAAATACCGTGGCTTGAGTTAGACGCACCCTAGTCCTCAAAGTAGCACTTTTGTCCGTCATCACTTTAAAGAGGTCGTGTGCAGCAGATTCACCCGGTGCAATGCATTGTTTGATGTCTTGGCTGCTGCTTCCATAAGCATTCTTTTTTCACATATATATGTGTATATGAGGAGGAGAGACAATGTATTTGTTCTATCCTACTCTGATTGTCCGTATTCAAGGGAGAGTCACAAAGTTACTATTTCATAGTAAAACGGCAACACTATGAAGTGAACGTCTTGTCATCAAAGAGATTTAGCCAAACTCCAAACCAGACTCACTGTCATCAAGTCAATTGGAACACAGAGTGACTCCACGGGCCAGAGTAAAATTGACCCCATGGGCTTGTGAGGCTGTCAATCTTTACAGGAACAGAAAGCTTCATCTTTCTTTCAAGGGTTGACTCAACACAGAATCCACTATGCCAGCAGACTCCTTATAGAGATTTATGTAAAACAAGTTTCTCAGGACAACCCCCCCCCCAAAAAAAAATGATAGCTTCATTGAATTAAGTGATGGTTCCAAAATGCTTTTTTTTGGGGGGGGCATCATTGCCCTCTGGTGAGACCAAAGTGCTTTCTAATCCTGGCTTTGTAATTCCATACTATTGCTTATTTACTCTTAGAAAATATGAAAGTAAAGCAATAATATAACCCTGTATGTATTAAGATGATACACAGAGCACAGAATAGGTGCTCAGTTCAAAAAATAGGTGACATCTTTCAAATGTTAGAGAACATTTATTCATATCCCTCAGCACCCCAACCCCACCCCACCCCACGGCCCAGACGCAGGAAGTCAGTAAAAATTGTAGCACATGTAAGCCACTGAGGAATCCGTTTGGAATGACCTGTGCTTTATCTGTCTGACGTCAAAGGAAGTGAAAGAACAAGGAAATGTGGACTTTGCCAGCCGTGGTTATTCCTTTCCACGCACTGCCGGGCCCTGTGTCACACTCACAACTATTCTTTTGCTTGTGCCTATTGTTGCAGCCACCCAAACATGTGTCACCCATGTCACACATGTGACCCTCCTACTTTATCAAGCACAACGTCTCTCCTGACAACATGGCCAAGGTATGTGCCACAAAGGCTCGCCTTCTTTGCTTCTAAGGTGCATTCTCCCTGTACTTCTTCCAAGGCCTCTGGGGACCCTATACAAATTTCTGAGACTGTCAGGCTTTACAGGAACAGAGAGCCTCCTCTTTCTCCTGTGAAGCGGCTGCTCTGTTTGAACCACCAACCTTTTAGTGAGCCTTCCAGTGTCTGTCCTGCAGCGCCCCCAGGGTTCCTTAGATTTCTATGAGTATCTCAGTTTGGGGCAGAAGCCCACAGCTATTCCTGCGTGGAAAAGTGTGCCTCATCGAGACATTCTGTTGGGTGTTAGAGCAGCTGTGGAAGCTGGAGTTCCCATCCTTGGTCATTGGTGTGGAGTAGATTCTGACATCTGGTAACACATGTGCATAGAATAGAACTGTACCATTATTAGGGTTTCAAGACTGAGACCTTCCAGACACAGAGCAGGAACAGGCCAGGGCTGTCTTGCCAGGCAACTGGGTGGGTTGAAATCAGCAACCTTGCAGCTAGGGTCCTGTGCCCCTTAGGATTTTATGCCAGTGCCATTGAGTCAAAAAGAAAGCCGGGTGGTGTGGTGGGTTATGCATTGGACTGCCAGCTCCAGGGCCAGCAGTTCAAACTCCCCGGCTGCTCTGTAGGAAAAAGAGGAACCTCGTCTTTTCTTTCTTACTCATCACTTGTAGTTTTTGTCTTTACATTATCACTTTATCTTTAGCACGTTACTTTGCTTCTGTCTTGTATTGTTTCTGTTGAGTTTTCCAGTCTGTAAAGCAAAGAAGGAGCCTATGCAGAGAGCTAAGCCAGGGTTTATAGGAAAGGGGGGGGGGGGAGGGAGGGGTTTGGAGGAGCAAACAGTGTATGCAGAAAGGGGGAGGGAGCACTAAACGGACAAGGACTTCATGACTCATTTTAAAAGAGATTTAGCCATAAAAGAGAGAGAGAGGGAGAATGTTCTAAAATTGGGTCACAGTCCAGTGACTTTGGAATTGCCTGTGTCACACATGATGCATATGAACACTAGGTGGCAACCTTGCCTTTTGTGTCACTCATCAAAACCAGGGCTTTTTCTTCTAAAACCAAGATATTTAAGGAAATAAATGGAACCATTAAACCGTAGCTTTCCTCTCCTCCAGTTTTTATGATAATATTGATAGCCAAACATAACGAACAGCCAACGGCCATTCTAAAGACACACGTAGGTGAAAGAGGTGTGAATGACATGCGTGTAGACAGGCCCGGGGCGCCGGCAGCCTGGCCTCTCTGGGCGTGGTCCTCTAAGAAGCTACAGGCTCCTCCAGGGAGTCTGCCCATCCGCCCCGCCGGGCCAGGGGAGCAGGCATTCCCGTAGGAGAGCTGGCAGGAAGCAGGTGACAAAAAATAGTGGGAGAGGCCACTGCAAGGTCCAGATCAACACAGAAACTGGGCCGGCGGGGAGTGGGTGCTGGGTGGGAAAGGGGCGGGCGCTGGCTTGTGACCCCAAACTGAGTGAGGAGGAAGAGGAGCTGGAGAAGCGTGTCACCCTGAGTCGGATGATGCTTTGTGTGTGCAAGGGAAGAGATGGAGACCAGCAAAAACCCGTTGCCATGGAGCCGACCTCACGCATGTGTGGCTGAGGGAGACCCTTGGCCGTTCTTCTACAAGGACCAAACTGCCTGTGAACTGCCAGCACTCCCCAGGGCCACCAAGGGGAGGGGTCCTGGTCTTTGGAGCTTGATGGGGAGCCTTGAAGGTCAGGGGCACGACGTGCGTCCCCCGCGTTATTAACCCCAACAAGGACGGCCCTCACAGTGCACGGACGATCGAGAAGGCAGATTTGCTAGACGTGGCCCTTGCGCTGCAGGGGACCTCCCGGCACCGAGCGGGGGCTCCTTACAAGGCAAGGGTACAAAAAGAGGCGGAGGGGGTTCATTTCGGGAAACAGCAGACCCTGTGAAAAGCATCCATTTCCCTTGAGAAAGGATTTTACTTCACAAACATCTATTGTGCCCGGAAAGGGCAACCAAAGAGGCAGCGTGTTCCCATTGTGATAAGCACAGATCAAATGTCCCCTCCAGGACACCGCGAGTTCTGCCTGGTTCTCTGGGCGGCTCCAGGCGGCTTCCTGATAAACCGGGGGGGGGGGGGGGGGGGGCGCACTTTTATCGGACATTCGTAAGAGATCATGTTCGTAGGAAGGCAAGCATGCGGAAGTAAAAGCATGGTAGCTCAGAAAGAATTGACTTTTCTTTCAACACAGCCACACCCCGAATCTTGCTCCCATAGCCCGGTGGGAGGGGATGGGCAGACGGGACGCAAGGAAGCTTTGCCGCTGCCCACACAAAGGCCAGGGCACAGGGCTGCACTTCCCACTGCTGGAGTGCGCGCACACCTGCACGACAGAATTAAACTGCCTTTTCCGCTGATTGTTTGTCCTTCCTTTTTCAAGGTCATCACCAGAGACACCGACAGGGATCACTCAAAGCCACACAAAGGAGGAGTATGCAGAGGCAGGCTCTGGTCCAGATGGAAAGGTGACACCCAAAGCCCCAGTCCCAGTGAACCCTTTCCATGTAGAATACAGGTGCCCATGCAATCGGATCTCTGATTTCTCTAGAGAAACTGGAAGTTCAGATTCTTGTTTGTAATCTGCTGAGCTTTAAGTGTTTGCCATTGATTTAATAAAAAAAAAAATCCCAGATAGCCGAAGAAACTAAGTCTGTGGGTCTTTCGTGGGCCATGGCCCACCATTTATGAACTCCACCTCAATCACATAAGTATGTACTTTCTAACATTTTATTGTGAATATTTTATATGTTTTCCTCCCATCTATGGAGCGGATTTCAACTCAGGAACCCAACAGGGCAGAGGAGAACTGAATTCAACCACTGTCTTTTCCTTTGCAGCTGAGCACTTTAACCCCTGCACCACCATGCCTACCTTCAGCAGTACAGAAAAGCTGGAATCACTTTAAACGAAGACTTTTCTATGCTGATCACCTGGCATCTCCTGACTTTACCACACAAATCTGTTCAGTTACTTACTTTAATCACTTTGTGTGTGTAGAAATTCAGGGGAATTGGCAAAAGGGAAAAGAAGAAAACCACATCCACTACCATCAAATCAGTTCTGTCTCACAGAGAGGGCTTCCAAGGTTATAAATCTTTTTTTTTTTTTTTTTTTTGGTTTGTGTGTGTCTGTGACATCACTGCCCTGGTGAGAGTAGCAAGCCCAGCCTTGCTGCTGGATTTGAACTGTCAACCCTGTGTGTCGCAGTCCTGTAAACTACCACTAAACGACCAGGGCTCAGCCCTTTTTTAAATTTTATTTTTAAGCATTTTATTTGAGGCTCATCCAACTCTTATCACAGTGCATCCATCCATTCATCCACCCATCCATCCATTCATCCACCCATCCATCCATTCATCCATCCATCCATCCATTCATCCATCCATCCATCCATGTGTCAAGCACATTTGTAATTTGTTGCCATCATCATTTTCAAAACATTGTCTTTCTACTTGAGCCCTTGGTATCAGCTCCTCATTATTTTTTCCTCCTTCCTCCACCCTCCCTCCCTCATGAACCCTTCATGAATTATACATTTTTTTCATGTCTGACCGATGTCTCCCTTCATTCGCTTTTCTGTTATCTATCCCCCAGGGAGGGGTTTATGTAGATCATTGCGATCTGTTCCTCGTTTCTTTCCCCATCTTCCCCTTCCCCTCCTGATACCACTACTCTCATTATTGGTCCTGAAGGGTTTATCTGTCCTGAATTCCCTGTATTTTCAGCTCTTATCAGTACCAGTGTACATGATCTGGTCTAGCCAGATTTGTAAGGTAGAATTGGGTTCATGTTGGTGGAGGTGGGTATGGGGGCCCGGAAGCATTAAAGGATTAGAGGAAAGTTGTATGTTCCATCGGTACTATACTGCACCCTGATTGGCTCATCTCTTTTCTGCAACCTTTCTGTAAAGGGATGTCCAATACATAAATGTATTTATATATAAGGATAGGGAAATTGAACCATGCACAAATATGTTAAGTATTTAGATAGCAGACAGACATTGTGTCTGTTGTAATTTGTAATAACCTGGCATTCAGTGATGCTCACCTCACAAACATGATCATTGAAGAGAAAATGGGTGTGTAAGCAAATGTGGAGAAGAAACCTGGTGGTGCCCAGCTACAAAAGATAGAGCATCTGGGCTCTTAAAGCTTTAAAGACAAACAATTGGCCGTCTAGCTGAGAAGAAACAAAGTCCACATGGAAGAAGCACACTTGTCTGTGTGATCCTGAGGTGTCAGTGAGATCAGGAATCAGGCATCAAAGACCCAAAACAAAAAAAAATCTTATCATAGTGAATGAGGGGAAGTGTGGAGTGGAGACCCAAAAACCATCTGTAGACAACGATTTATAAATCTTCATGGGAGCAGATAGTCTCATCTTCCTCCCAGTAAGCTGCTGGTGGGTCGGAAAGCAGACATTGTGGTTAGCCAGTCAATGCTTACTTGACAACACCACCAGGGCTCTTTAGGAAAGAGGGAAAGAAAGGTGGGAAATGTGCAGAGGTGACTCCAGTATATTGGTTCATTCCTTAAAATTCCATTTTCTTCCTCAAGTCCTGCTTTTCAATTGACCATGATGTATAATTGCACCCTGGGAGTCATTGACTTCAAAATCTTGCTGAGCTCAGGTCTGCACAAGCAGACCAATGAGCCTCCAGGGAGTGAACCCCTTCAATGCTAGAGGGTTTTTCCTCCCATCTCCCTGGACTCAGTCAGAACTATTGACACAAGGACGTGAGAACAGGGAAACCGGGTGGGGCAAGGCCCTGAACCATGGGTTCCTTTCCACTATCTTCTGCCCCATTTCCTCTGAAAGGGCCAGGGACAGACCAGGGGATTCCTGCCAGGAGAGAAAGCCCTGTTGTGAGAGGTGTCACTCTCTGTGAGTCTGTGGGAGCTGGGCCTCTTTGCACGTGGGATGCTCATTTTGTACAAGAAGAAGAGTCAAGAGCTTTGGCTGGGAAAACTGATGATTTTAATTAAGTCCCTTGAGACTTGATGCAGAACGCTTTTCTAAGGTTGGAAGTAGCATTTCTCAGGGTTCTCACAGGCGTCCCAGGACTCAGGGAAGGGATTTATGCCCTGACAGCAGCTCGCATGTTGGCTTGTCATGAGAGAGGGGATTGGCAGCCTGATTTTCTCCTTTGTGGTGACTAGGGAATACCTGAGTGATACACAGATAGAAAGCTTTTCTACCTACTGCTACTTCCCCCACTGCTTTCCATGGAGCTAAAAGAAAATTACATTCCCTGTGTGGTAGCAGCATATCATTAAGGGATGGTAATCACCATGGTAACCAAGGATAGTCTGCTATGAGCAAATGGAAAAAGAAAGAAAAGCATCAGGCCAGAGCTTGCTACACACGCATTAGCTCAGAATGCCCAGGCTTTTAAGTAATATGGAAAAGGAATATATTTTGTAGACTGATTAAGTGTACTGCCATCAAAGGGATTGTGATGTAAATTGACCCCATAGGGTACAGCAGAACTGTCCACTTCTGTTTTCGAGCATGAAGATCTCTCTGGAAGCAGACAATTGCATATTTCTCCTATAAACCAGTTGGTGGGTTCAAACTTCTGACTTAGCAGTTAGCAGCCTTCAGAGTTGACCTCTTCACCATCAAGGTTTCTCTAGACTGGCAGGTAAATGAAATTCTCGGAACTATTCAATTTAAAAAACAAAAGGAATGACACCGCATGACCAAGATTGCAAATCCAACACCTTCAAGGCTGGCTTTGTGTTGTTGTGGATGGGAGTGGGTTCCCACTCATGATGGCACTGTGCACAACAAAACGCTATCTGATCTCTTGCCATCTGCACCACTGTGGTGTGACTGGAGCCTGATGTGACAGGCCCTGCATCAAGGCGTCTTGTGGAGGGTCTTCGTCTTTCCCTTATCCTTGCTGAACAAACACGATGTCCTTTTCTAGAGTGTGGTCTCTCCTCCTAGCGTGCCCATGGTATGTGAGACAAAATTTCTCCATCCTCCAGTCTGAGGAGCATTCTGGCAGTGTTTACTTCTCTTCCAAGACCGATCTGTTTGTCTTGACAGTTGATGGTCCTTTCCGTATTTTTTAACCAACATTCAAATACATCAATTCTATAGCATTCTGCCTTATTCATTGTCCAGCCTTCAAACGCATGTGAGGTGATTGAGGATTGGGTCAGGACAGCCTCAGTCCTTCAATATTTTGAAGAGATCTTGTGCACCACATTTGTCCAAGGCTATATATGACCTTGGGAGAAGAATGAAGCTTCCTATTCTTGTAAAGACTTACAGTCTCAGGAACCCACAGGAACAGGTCTACCCTGCCTTATAGGGTCACCATAAGTCAGAATTGACTCAATAGCAGTGACTTTTTCTTTACATACATAATTTGATTTCTTGAGTGTTGCTTCCATGAGCATTGATTGTAAATCAAATTAAATAAAATCCTTGACAGCTTCCATCTTTTTTCCGTTTATCATAATGTCTATTGGTCCAATTGTTAGGATTGTTGTCTTTCTTATGCTATGTTGTAATCTACACTAAAGGCTGTAATATTTGATCTTCGTCAGTAAGTACTTCAAGTTCTCTTGGCAAATAAGGTTATATCATTCTGCATATCTCAAGTTGCTAAAGTGCTTTCCTTCAATTCTGAAGTCATGTGTGCACCTTCTCAACAGGATCGCTGAAGACAAAGCGGGTGCATAAGCAAATGGGGTGAAGAAAGCTGATGATGCCTGGCTATCAAAAGATATTGCATTTTGGGGTCTTAAAGGTTTGAAGATAAACAAGCAGGCATCTAGCTGAGAAGTAACCAAGCCTGCCACCAGCCTGTGTGATCACAAGGTGTTGATTGGGAACCCAAAGCCCATCTGTAGGCAACTGTATATCCCTTACAGAAGGGTTGCATGGAGGAGACAAGTCAGTCAGGATGCAGTGTAATAACAATGAAATGCACAACTTTCCTCTAGATCTTCAATGCTTCCTCCCTACCACTATCATGATCTCAATTCTACCTTACAAAACTGACTAGACCAGGTGATAAACACTGGTACAGAGAACTGGAAACACAGGACAGATATACCACGGAGGACCAATAATGAGAGCAGCCATAGGTGGGGTAGGGGAAGGTGGGGTAGAAAGGGGGAACCAATTACAAGGATCTACATATAACCCCCTCCCTGGGGGATGGACAACAGAAAAGTGGGTGAAGGGAGACACTGTAAGTTCTCTCCTGTCCAATTGACAGGTTTCCTAGGAGAAGTTACCCTGTAATGAAAAATTAACATCTTGATAGCAATTTGAGAGTTCCCAAATACAGCAAGAGGAGACAACACATTATGATTTTAATGTAACT